>JBAMJV010009369.1:0-70835 GCA_037951105.1 Echinarachnius parma
GGTTACCATGACAATGTTAAATTTGTTTAAGAAACTGCATCGTAAAGAGAACTGCCATGTCGGAACGAAGGGGTGGGGTCGGGTGTGTGTTAGCCCTCGTCTAGAAACGACTCCTGGAAATCTCCAACCAACCAGCCCTACGAAGCGCAGGTATGGTTACCATGACAATGTTAAACATTTTAAAATAACTACATCGTAAAGAGAAGTGCCATATGTCGGAACGAGGGGTGGGGACGGGTGTTTGTTGGCCCTCCTCCAGAAACGACTCGTGAAAATCTCTAACCAGCCCTACGAGCGAGACTTATCCTCCAGCAACTCGTGAGCGAAGCACAGGTACAGTTACCAAGCAGACGGAACCGTGCGTGGGCGTGACACTGTCTGGCAAAAAAACTGGCAGAAAGAGGGGTGGGGTAGGGAAATTGTTGGCACTCTTCCAGAAACGCCGGATTACGTGGTTCCTTATTAGCACTATACGTGCGCCTAACAGGCGACCGGCTGGAATACTCCCCAGGGAGTGGAAAATGTGCACTTTGTGTGCAGGAATGATAACAGTGTGTATTCGCAAGGAAACTTATACCTCCTTGAATAGTTGACCGGGGTAATAATTATAGTGTAAAGCGTTTTGATACTCGGGTGAATAGTGCTATTCAAATAAACGTTATTATTAATTATAAGAACAAGAGCTGGTGAGATAATATAGACCTGCAGAAAGAGATACAATCGATTGTAAGTTACAATTGATTGTAAGTCAGAAAATGTGTGCGTTTCATCCAATCAGATTTGGACAAAGGACAAAGTGTCTGCTGAAATGATTGAACGTAAAGGGATTGGGTATGATGTTTTCATTGTGAGGGGGCTATCTAGAGGGTGGTCGGGGGAATGCAGGGAGAAGGAAAAGTGTTATGTCTGATAATGTTACCGAATAGTATCTAAACATAGATCAAACCCGTCACCATGGTAATTATTATGAGGCTGTAAATGTATACGCATTCTGAATATCAAATTGACAGATGGAATCCGCAATAAAACGGTGTTAGCATGGTTAGAGAGAGTTAGAGAATAGCGGAAACTAATCGATCGGAATCATCAGTCATACATATCAGAAAGAAGAAATAATTTTCTAATTAATGACTTTTGTCTCGTTCTTAGACCCAGATCGATAATACGACGGAAGAGATCCAGTGAAAGGACACACATTATGATGTTGGACTCTATATTGTATATAATAAAGGCCCGTAAGTGGAGCAATGATAAGAGGGGTGTGCTCTTGATCAGAATCACCAGAGGAAGAAAATATGTATTTCTAAAACGATATTTGTCTTGTTCTTATAATATTTATCTCTTAGACCCAGCGTGCGATGATCCGTGCCGTGGAGATGATCAGCGTCCTGGTATCGCCAGATAGTATCCAGGCCAGGCGCTACATGGAGAGGCCCGACACCATTACCATCAGGAACAAGTCCTGCTACAAGAGTGCCGTCCAGTACTTCTCCCAGAACTGCTTCAGCCTGGGCCAGGTATGTAATTTACTAGCGATGGTATCTTATTCATTAACCAAACAAGTACAATGCCTATTATAAAAAATAATACTTTATGTTCATGTTAACATTTTGTTTTATGCATTTGCACAATTTCAAATGAAAACAGAAATTAGGTTACATGGACCAATGGACCACCAAAGGCTTACCGAATACGGCACTCGCATTTTGAAATCGAAACTGATGATCATTTCTTGTTCTCAGTTTAGTTGCTAAACTAAACTATAAAAATTTGGGCTAAACAACACCTATATAACTAATTTGGTTGTTGATACGTCATCAGTATATATCTCTGTTTAATTTTGTTTTTCCCCTCATCATTTGTCCCCCTCTTGTATCTACCCACAGAACGAGTACGCCCTCCGTCTCGTCTTCGCCTTCGCAAACATGTGTGATGACGGCGTCCAGGCTGACGAGTAAGTTCTTATGACCAAGTTATATTAGTAAACCTATAATGCTCACCGCTACGCGGCGCTCTACCCTCTTTGGTCTAGAGTGCGTTGTGTAAATGCATCGCACGCGAGGACTATGTTAGCTGTGCGAGGCGTAAGCCGAGTGCGCAGCTAACATAGCCGAGAGTGTGATGCAATATTTACATGACGCACGATAATAAGACCGTAGTATTATTTGTTTTATAAAACGAGCTCAACCACGGATTGTTTTATTTTGCTGGATTATTGAAAACAGACTTGCCACAATTAGTAACCCAGTCTATCTACTCTCTAAAGTGTGAATTTATTAGGAATTTACAAAATTAATCATCACTACTGCACTCGCTTCACTGAATTTGACTCTGCAGCTCAGCAGATCAAATACAGTCGATGGGAAATTGCTGAAAATTTTCCCGTAAAAGTGAGAATTATCAAAGAATGTTATGCATTTCCATTCCAAAACTTACCAATATCAAACCACATACCATATAATTTACGAAACTGCTAAGATTGATTTACTATAGAACAGATAATTTACAAAACGAAGCATTTTCCATCTTTTTAAAATCACTTTCGCAAGTTTGTCTTCGTAGAACTATGTAAACAAGCATTGTGACGTCACGGGGTTGCACACCTTCGGCACGATGGTTGCGCACTATCGGCACGATGGTTGTGCAGTATCGGCACGGTAGTGCAGTTGGTGAAAAGTAATCAATGCCCACGTGATCGGTATTCGCCAATCACGTTACTGAATTAACCGGAGCAGTTTTATAAACTATGTTTGCTCCGACGGCTGTTCCACTGTCAGAAATCTAATTAATTATTAAAATTATTAAAAGAGATTTGAATGCACATGTAAAAGAGATACAATAATGTGGTCTGCCTTTTATGTAAACGTTTATTCCTTTCTGTCTTTTAACTGCAGTATTTTTTAAAATTACATTCTTCTTTGTTTTCCCATCTCTTCACATTTTCCATCCCAGGATCGTGCGTGCGATCGACCGCGCCTGCTAAAGTCTCCGAGAACCATCTGACATCGTAATATGAAGAAAACAATCTCGTCAATTTTATCTTGGCATTCATCCTACTGATCAGTGATTCCTTCGCCTCTGTCTTCCTAATGTCTTAAAGTAATTGCATCGCCGTCGTTTCAGCATGTTCAGAGGCGCTTTTTAAAGATACAGAGCCGTATATATATAATAGGCATATTACCGTATGAATGAGGGAGTTGTAATCTCGATCCCTTTGGCGTATTGGGGGGGGGGGGGGGGGGGTGGCTTTGCCCCCAATAATTTTGAAAAAAAGCAATACAATACATTAAGGTTAACATTTCTTTTTTACAAAGAAAGAATTATCGACCACGAGACGCCAATGCACTGATCTCCTTATTACCACTTATACATACTAATGTCAGACATGAAGATGCCTTGCTTCATAAAGGGTTATATAAAGCGTTCTTGGTATGATATTTCCATCAGCATGCACCAAACTAACCAGTCAATTATGTCCAGTAATGATGTATTATGTATTTGAGTTCGTATTTTCTTATCAAATAACGTCTGTTTCTTTTTTAAGGTTGGCATGTAGCATATTCAATGAATAAAGACATCTATTTTTAAATCAAATAATTGTTAATGTGTGATGTGTGTATGTGTGTGGTGTGTGTGTGTGCGTGTGTGCGTGTGTGCGTGTGTGCCTGCGTGTGTGTGTGTGTGTGTGTGTGTGTGTGGTTGTGTGTGTATGTATGTATGTATGTGCGTGTGTGTGATGTGCGTGCGTGCGTGCGTGCGTGCGTGCGACGGTGTGTGTTTATGTATATGTGCGTGCGTGCGTTTGTGCACTGTTTTGACGTGGCCTGGAATTGTAAACAAAATAAAATATAAATGAAATAGAGCAAAGAAAAAATAGTTTTTCACCGGGATTCGAACCCGAGACTACCGGTTTTCTAGACCGGTGCTCTACCGACTTAGCGTTAGAAAAAATTCAAATTCATTTTCAATTTATTCTTGCTTCCAACAAAACATTACAAATGAATTGTAATAATTTACAAAAAAATAGAGATATACATATTGGAAACGAGAGGGGTCCACGAAAAAGCAATGCTTGTACAATTGTGGACCCCTCAAATAATAGTTAGGAATATGGTATATTAACACATTCTAGACTATACAAAAAAAAAGAACTATAGATAGGGAAAAGGGATGCCAACAGAGACCAACGTGGGACAAGAGAGAACTTTACATGACAAAGATAGGAGAAGACGGACACAATACAACAAATTAGACACTGCCAATAAGAAGTGAGAGATCGGGGGTACAAATGTGAACAATGGTACAAAAGGATGAGTTGCATGTGGGGTTCAGGTGAAAATGAGGAAGAAGAGTTGCGCTTAGAAAGGAGCTATGCATGAGAAGGCACAATCATTTATATCATATCAGATTACATTTTGAGTCCGCGAGTAAAAAAAGACCTTGTTTAGAATGACGTAAGGACGGGGAAAGAATACATGGGCGATATAATCCAATGATGTTCATAAGATTGTAATAAAAACAATTTGAATTTTTTTCTTAAAAATACTAATCGATGGAGCATTTTTTATTTCATTACTTAACGAATTCCATAATTTAGGACCTTCATATATAAATGTATTTTAAGCAGGAGGGTCCGCAAGAGAGATAAATGAAATTCTTCAGAATGTCTAGTTGGATAATTATGGACTGAGCTATTTAAAAAAAAACATTTCTTGAAAAACAGATGGCAAAATATTATTATTATAATCATGGGCGTCAACAGGCGGGGGACGGGGGGACATGTCCCCCCCACTTTTGAAAGTGGAGGGGATTGTCCCCCCCACTATTTTTATAAGTGTATACATTATGTATGTTTGATTCCATAGATTTCATAGATTTCACTCTGACATATATGTATCTGTGAAATTTCTATCTCAGATATGCACCAAATCGCTTAATTTCAAGCCCAAAAGTGCAAAAGCTTATACTGTGGGAGGGGGACACCCCCTCCCACACCCTCCCCCGCTCGGTCGCTTCGCTCTCTCGCCGATGTCCCCCCCACTTTTGAGAAGCTGTTGACGCCCTTGATTATAATTATACATCAATTGACCAAGTTGAACCTTCAGTATCTTATTTTCAAAAAATAAAGAGTCTGTATGGGAGCGAAAGGGGGAATTACAAATGATACGAATAATCTTCTTTTGTAGTAACAACAGTCATACAGTTTCATGTGTGTTACCCCAAACTAAGAGACCATAATTCAAGTATGGGAGTATCAAAGAACTATAAAGCATAAGTAATGAATTAACAGGAAGACATGTCTTTACTTTATTAATAATACCAATGTTTCGAGAAATAATTGTACAAATATTATCAATATGATATTTCCAAGAAAGGTTATTATCAACCGTTACACCCAAAAATGTAATGAATGAAACACACTCCAATTGGGTGTTTTAAAAAACTATGTTAGCAGGTAACGAATCTACAGATTTACTAAACAACATATATTTCGTTTTCTGGAGATTCAATGATAATTTGTTCGCTCTAATCCACGATAAAATATTACCCATTTCAATATTAATAATTTCAACTAATCTATAAGAATCATTAACATGGGGAGAAAAAAAATAAAATTGTATCATCAGCGAAAAGTACGAAAGACAAAATTTCAGGTGATCGACAAAAGTCATTAATATATTAAAAAAAAAAAAAAAAAAAAGTGGGCCTAATATACTACCTTGTGGAACACCATAACTTATATTACGGGGAGCTGAAGTGTTATCATTTTTAAAAATACACTAGGCTGTACCCGGCATGTCTGAACGCAGTACTATATACCAATGCAAAACAGATCGCATCCCTCCCGTTTAGTGGACCAGCGAAATTTTCTGATATAACGCGAAATTTAGTTAAAAAGGATCTCGCAACCGGTCGCGTACATTGCTTTTACAACGCAAAAAACGTCAGATCCATCGCCCAGCTAAAAATATACGCGAAAACTACCGTGACGGACAGCAACACATTATGGCTCGTTAGATGGAGGATTTCGACGGACACGCCACCCCGTCCTCCTTTTATAATACTGCCTTCTATCTGAAAGATAGCTCCTGAACCACTCCAAGGCCATCCCACGTACACCATAATGTGAAAGTTTATAAAGTAAAATATCGTGGTTAGTCGTCTCGAAGGCCTTGGAGAAGTCCAGGAAAATGCCTATCGTATGAGAAGATGTATCGATTGCATGAGCTACCTTCTCAATAAAAAACAACAATGCATGTACAGTATTATGGTTTTCCCTAAAACCGAATTGGAGATAAGAAAAAATATTATAATTTTTAAAAAAGGATACTGTCCGAGAATAAATTATCTTTTCTAAAATAAAAAAAGAGGACAATAAAGAAATCGGATGATTGCAATTCATCAAAATGTTTATTTAAACTTCGTATATTTAAATGCAATAAAGAAAATGTATCACTATTAAACTCGTTAATGATATTATAAAACTGTGCATTTGTTATATACTTTGTAAAAGAATGTTGTGCTGGATCATCGTGATCTAAATTCAAATTCAACTCTTCAGATGATGAATTTATACTTTCAACAACAGTTTCATCAAAGGTTCCTGTAAATTATTGTTAGCTTGAATGGGTCTTAATACATCAAAAAGGTCATCGTCTCTCACAGACTCAAAAGGTTAGTGGTGATCTAAATTAGCCATAATAATTGTACAAAAACAAAATCGGAGTATTAAACCAAAACTAGGTGTCAATGCTCAAACCTTATTTTCTTTGCTTTTTTCTTCATTTATAATATATATTTCTGGTCAGTTCCCTTTGAAATTATGTTCAATATAAAATAAATATATATATTTTTGTTTAATTATTTTTAAATAATTATTATATCTAAATAATTATTTCAGGGAACACAAAAAAGCCCCATTATTTATGTAAATATAAAAAGTGCAAATTGGGCCAGTATTCGATTTCATTTTAGTATATACTTCCATATTTCCCCAAACATAATATGTGTCTTTATTGCTATGGTTTCATGATAAATAATTCATAAAATTATAAATAGACTTATAACAAAAACATCAAATACAATAGACAAAATGTGAAATGCATAATATATTTACCATTTTCATGCAAAACGGTTTTAGAGGAGTGGTGACATATGAATCTAACCATTGAACAATATTTATTATTCGATCCCGCAATACTGTATAGTCATTTCGTGGATGCAGTCAATATTGTATTATCCACATAACCATGATCATGATGAAAACTGGTTCATCTGTATATAGTTCATCCATTTGGTAACCGTCTAATTCGGTTAAGTAGCCTACATTGTAGCCTCGGCATGGGCGTATATAGGGGGCGCATTTTTCTCAGTGGGGCTGGGGTATTTTGCCCGAATAATAATCTTTCCAACTTGTTCACGTGACAAGCAAAAAGGGTGATTATGATGCCCAAAAATGATATGCTTTTCTGGTTAAGTCCGACAATAAATATGACACGCTTTTACCCGAAAATGTTGTAATGGATTAGCCCGGAAATGCCATGGTTTTCCCGAATTTGAGGCCGAATCGTTTTTCAAAGCTTCCATGGGGGGAGGGGGGGGGGGGGGGGGGGTGCAGCCCACCCCCTCATTGCATTTGCAAATCAATTATAGCATATTTGAAGCAATGAATATCAACCATTATGACTGATTAGTACAATCATATTTTCTAATTCTCTTTTACAAAAAGAAAATAACATCTACTATAATTTTGCATCAATTCAATAAGCTAAAAATATGAATAATGACGAAACATTGTGGATGACACATATATGGAGAGATATTTAATTAATTGTATAAATGATACTATAACATAAATATATTAGTGTCCGGAAGGTCAAAGGCTAATGAATAATGAATGATCTGTATTATTCACTGGAAAGGAATAAGCTGATTAAAGTATAAATGCAATGATTGCAAGCTCATATGACAATAATGTAATCTATTCAAAATATAGAAATCCTCCATAAAAAATAGTGTGCAATACTAGTTTTTGGTTAAATTATAATTCATGTTGATTAGTTATTACAGTAATGCGAATTATTTCTAAAAAAAAAAACAATTATTGAATTGATAAATTGGTTATTACAACATTGAACTTATATGTTTGGGGCATTGTGATCAGACATAACAAATAATGATGGGAGTACACAAATAATATTGCAGAATAACATTGAATTAAATTTGAAGTGTAAACTCATAATCGATGTATTGCGGTTTAACATGACAACTAATGGGATACAGCGTTGCAGGATGGCGTAGGATGCGTGCGTCTACCATTTATATATCACATAATAATGATATTCATGCATAATGACAGTAAGTGCTTTATGAATAAAGAGGTTATAAAATAAGTATAGTCTCGTACATCAGATACACACCTACACTCGATCTAGCTCGATTTGAAGTGCATGCACATACAGTAGTCTCCAAACCTTGTGGAGTTGCATGACGTCCGTGATGACTCGGGTAATACATAATGGGTATTTCAACTACGTCCAGCAAGTGCGCGGTCTGAACGACTCTGATCAGGACACTTGTGGCCCTCACATCGGGGCCGGTCTTAAGCTGACCAAACATATCATGTTAGGGCTCGCAACTTTCGTCACCGCAATCACTCTCCTCGTCATCTCGTGTCATCGTCCGTTTCGCAAGCAACGCAACATCTTTCCCTTCAACATCGTCCTCGCTGATTTCATCAGCGTCGTCCTTCTCGATATCTTCGAGGCAGTCACCCACTTGGCACCAGAAAAGGTGAGATATAAAAACCTTTGACTTGGCTCATAGCGTTGTTAAATAGGTAGGCAATTGCCCCCCCCCCCCCCCTCCCCCTCCCCGAATACATTCTCGTTGGGATTCTTACATAATACCGAGAGCAAAGCACTAAAGACATTAGTCCAAGTTTCAAGTGTCAATTTTTGTTTCCATTTCCTACAAAACAAAACTGTGAAAAATAGAATTCAGTGCATGATATCGTGCAGCCCCGTAGCCAGGGGTGTGATGGCTGTGTATGCACCCCCCTAAATTCAGAACTTTCCACTTTTTATTGGTCTCGGACATCTAAATCAGTGGTCTTGGGCAACGATTGGTCTTGGCGACGACCACACTGTCCTCCCATCAGCAACTTCACTGTTTGGAGGCAGGGGTCCCTGACTAGGACATGTAGGAAGTTATCTTTGAAAATCAAACAACAGATGCAACCATTCACAAAACAAGAACACTGCAAACTTCGACACGGGTAGTTTTTGCATGTCTTTTGATAATTACTTCGCGTTCGGTGAAGCGTGAAGTGGTCAGAGTGTATGATATATCATTTTAAAGGCAATTTCCCAAGCTTTAACATGCTACTAATATCAACATAAAATTATATACATTTAGATGGATTTATAAGCTATCAAAGTTTTTTTTTTTTTTACTCGCACTGTATAATCGTCAATTTGTAATATCAATCCGTTTTGCCAATATTTGCTTGCGTTTCAAATCTTTCAGCTAAACTACCCGGTCTACTTTAGCGTGGATGAATGTTTGTATTTTACGGCCATCTTTGCATCGATCGCCAACGTCGTGCTCGTGGCCATCTACCAGTTCATCACGATCAGGGTTGACCCGTTCGGCTCCCGAGGCATCGTCACCACGCCCCGATGCATCATCGCCTGCGTCGCTGTCTGGGTCATCTCTGCGACGACCAACTTTACCGTCGTCAATCTGGTCTCCTCCTATCACATCTTTGAAGTGACAACAAGCGTCGTTGCATACTCCCTCACGTGTGTCTGCTACATCCTCCTCTACGTCTCCGTTGCTAGGCTACCATCCAATGGCAACATCCAGATGCGGGAGCGCAGGGCGGAGAACATGCGAGTGCTCCTCACGTTCGGCCTCATCCTCGGTTCCACGCTGTTTTTCTCCATCCTCCCGTGGGTGGATTGGACCTTGACTGCTCTGAACAGCTTGAATTGGTGCCGCTACCAGGCCGCGAGGATTATGCTCGCCGTCAATTGGAGCGCGAACTCGCTCATCTACTGGTGGCGGCTCCGGGAATTTCGAAGGCTGATTTCATCCGTTAAGGTTTCAAAGGTGATTCCTTTAATGAACCTTTGATAATCAACAAAGCGAACAAAACTGGCGGCCTTCATGACGAAATTGATGGCACTTCCTGGTATAATTCAAGTTTATTCTGATTGTCAACTTGTGCATTGTCTATACAACTCTCTCAACATCTACTGTAGATCATAATGACCGCATTTTCTCTGACAAATTTTAAAACTCGCTTTGAACAGAGATTTAAATCTTACAATTTAAATATTTAAATCTTACACTCATCATAGATCAATCTGCTACCGCTGTAGGCTTATCTTGTCAGGTTTGCCGCTCCAAGGTGTAAAATCGTAGACTTTACATGTATGAATATACGAATCAGGGGGCTTCGTTAACAATGCCCCGATTTCACAAAGGAGGTTTGTAAATAGACCATTTCGAACAATGGTTTATTTACAAACCCCCTTTGTGAATTCGGGCCTATACACGTTTGGAAATGGCAAATTATTTTACAATAATTAGTTTATTTTAAGTAGGGAGCCGGGATCGATGCTAGAGTAGAATTCGACCGGACTTCTAAATCTATATCTTTTCATTCAGATCATAATTATATAATTATATATGTTGATTTTCGTTTTTTGCATATACGATTTTAGTTTATAATTAGTTTAGCTATTTTAGATCATAATTATGTAAGGAACTATGTAATGTATTGTTTTAGTTATAGGGGCTGCTGATAATTATATAAGTTTCTATATACTTTGAAGCAACCCGGCATATTTTATGACCCACTACTGTGTATGTATTGTTTTATGAATGCCAAATAAATGTGAATTGAAACTGAATTTAAATATATCATTTATTTCACTTTGACGGGTTTATCACAAAAAGTACATGGCAATTTACAACTAATTTAATTGAAAAATTTCCATTTTTATTTTTCAATACGACCCAATAATGCTATATTCATAGCCTGTAAGTTTATGTTGTATGGTTCAGAGCTTACAGCTATTTACTTTCTTTTGAATTTGTATTTTTTTGTGTGTAATTCTTACTCAGATCAGTTGTATATATAGGCTAATTCGTGTTTGAACTGTTTTTTAAATTATTTATTTGTATGTTTACCGGGAACCTTATATACATTAACGCTCTAATTAGTATAATTGAAGAATACATTAATTTACACAAAGTTGATGATATTGAAACTTTTTGAATTCCTCATAATATTTTGTATATATACAATATTTAGATTTTGCCATTAGTATGGCAGTTCCTTGCATTTTTATTTATATGCATTTATACGATAATGTGTATATATTCCTTTGAATGTGTATCATGTTTGTAATGTGTTATACTCTGAAAATTCAGTTGGAATTCAGCTTTCTCGGCTACAATAATTGAATAAAATTAATTGAAAAAGGATCATGCAAATTTGTGTGTGTCCGAAAAATCAAACCGTAAATATTCTCATTGTTTCATCTTCTCAAATCTGACAAAGTAACTGGGATCGATGCATCGATCAAATAATGATAGATCCATACCATATTAGGACGAGTAGACATATGGATGGAATACAGATTACAGTAGGAGTAACCCAATCACTATTCTAATTGAGCGCTTATATATACTCCGCAAAAAAACAAACTGGACACTTGTATAAGTTGAAATATAAAGTGTAGATTATCATACATCAAATTAAAGGGAATTTAGTCCTCTGCAGGCAGGGTATAAATTAAAGGTGTATTCGTTCATGCATGAAATGCCATGGTCAATTAACAATAGCAAGGTCTGTTTTCAAAAATAGCAAAAACAATGGAGGACCACACCATTCGACTGAAATGATCAGGATGATAGTAAGCGTTTCACTTAAAACAAGATGTGCGGGGCAAGTAAATTATGACATTATTTAACTTTATTGTTATGAACAAACTCTGAAAATACAAATTTGTCACTAAAACAGGGCCAGGTTATGAGAGCATCATCATACTGGTCTGTATCAGAGGCATGAAGCTTGTCTGTTTGAGTGTGTCCCCTGCAATTTTACCCATATTTACCTAGAGAAATGTCTGCCCAACTGTTTGACCAATGGTGACATCAGGTTTTGAAGATCTTTGGACTACGGTACAATTCTTGAGAAGAATTTATACCATTTTTCATGCTGAAATAAGGGCACAAACTGTGGTTTCGACTAATAAAACCTTTGCCATGGAATTCCCCATTTTGTTACTTTTGGATGAAAATAAAACCTATAACGTTCACAATTTGTCTTCATTTATACTTTTTATTGAGATGAAGATAGAAAAGGTCACATTTGTATTGAAAAATTATGCCATGTCATGAACAAAGCGTTTTAGATTATGCTTATCAACATTTATATGGTTGAGTGGATGTTCCGTTTTTGCTATTTTTGAAAACAGACCTTGGTGTGATTAATTGACCGTGACAAGTCATGCATGAATGATTTCATCTTGATCTCATGCTAATATTGAAGAGGGTTGTTTTATCTTTAATTTGATATACAATATCATATATTTTTATCGTAAATGAATATGAAATATTTGGTCTTATACAAGTGTCCAGTTTCTTTTTTTGCGGAGTATACAGGGTGGCCCAAAAAAAACGGAACGGGGCACTTCCCAAAATAAAGTAACACATGTATTATGTCCATCGGATAGAGTGTCTTTTCAAATGAACAACGATACCAAGAACAGTCAATTTGGTCGTGTAGTTTTTGTTTTAGGGCCCTGTGAATGACACCATGTCAGGTTCTCTTTTTTGTCAATTTGTATTGAGCCACTATTGTTAGTGTGCACTCGGCCGTGTGCCGAGAGAATGGGCCTAATCGCTGAATGGTATTACGGGCAAGGAGTGCGGTTAAACTGGCATTGACTAGGTCGAAATCGACATAAATCGGCACCTGACATGGTCTCACTCACTGCGTCCTTAAACAAAAACGATCTGACCAAAATTACTGTTCTTGGTATCGTTTTTCATTGGAAAGGACACCCTATCCGATGAACATAAACATTGTGGTATTATATTTTGGGAAGTGCCCCGTTCCGTTTTTTTTGGGCCACCCTGTATATAGTTTGTAGCTCATGTATATTGTCATGCAGATTTTTGTGTGTACAACGCATAGTACGCATACGGTTACCATATACTATAGATGCAAATATGCAGTCAATGGTGCAAATATGCAGTCAATGGTGATAGACAGTAAATTGAATTGAAAATGGTTTATTGAATATAAAGTACACAGCAGCTTGACAGCTGATCGCGTATAATTTTACAAAGTTCATAAAAATGCATTTATACATGTAAGTACAACAAATTAATAGTTTGATATAAAGAGAATAAACTCATATTGCCATTAATTTACTTTATATACAGTCAACCCGGGGCTGTCACTGCACATTTGGCCGTGTCTACGCATGATCGTTCACAATTTGGAGAAAAAAGGGTCAATTTTCGCATGTCACTCGCAAACATGATTGTCATCAATATTCGCGGAAATTGGAAATTTTTTATATTGCCTCAGATACTTCAGATTTATCTAAATCTGACATGTGCTTCTCATGAGGCTGAGGTCTTTTGCCTGAATGTTCATATTTTCACCAGACAAGCACCCCCCACCCCTCCCCCCCCCCCAACAACAAAAAAAGGTCCCCCAGCATGATCGTCTCTTTGATGCCTGCAAATGACATGTTTTCAATTGTTTAGTAAAAAATAACACGATTTGGCCCGAATAATGAGGCGATTTTTCCGAATTTAACCTGCCACTGCCCGAATGTGACATGATTTTGCCCGAATATGAGACAGTTTTGCCCGAAAATAACCCCCGAATGTAAAATGATTTTGCCCGAATATGATATGATTTTGCCCGAATCTCAGGTGAGTTTTGCCCGGGCGAATATGGCCGTTTTCAAAACTCCAGGGGGCTGCAGCCCCTAGCCCCCCCCCCCCCCCCCCCTTGCCTCCTGCGCCTATATACTACACTACTACAAAGTTGTACCAAATAAAAACATCCGATATCGATGGATACAGTAAATTTGCACACACACATGAAAACAACAAGAAGTAGTGGGCGGATCCCCGCTGCCGAGCTTAGCCAATCATAGAGATGCACGAATGTCATGTGTAGTAAACAGCTGCCGCTTCGTGAAACTTTATGGTGCATCCCCACGAGGCCGAAATTGAAAGAGAGCGCGAGGGCTGGGGGAAAGAGGAGGGGAGGACTCCAGACTTCGGAAAATGAGGGGGGGAGGGGGTGGGTGTGGGGTACCCGATTCGCCCTCCTATTGGACGAAGCACTAGTGCTTGATTTTCTTCACAGGCCTGCCAGTTACATACTTTGGAATATTTCCCCTGCTCCTCAATTTTCCAAGGTCTTCGCCCATATCGTTTATATTAGATTCTGTGGAATTTCCACGTATCGGTACTCAGAAATGTGATTTGAGCGGTACAAAAAGTGCCTTCGGCATAGCGGGAATCGACAGTGCACGGGGTCACGTCCCACGGGAATAGGGAACTCAAGAGTAGTACAGGGAAAGTGGAGTACGGGGGGAATAAGGGGGTCAATAACTTTTCCTACGTTGTATAAAGAATATTGCCCTTGACATTAATATTTGTTTTGATGGGAGAGCTATAGCTAATAAACGACGCTGGTAACGCGCGGGGAATATAGCAGCAAGACATGATGTGTGGTATCGGGATGGTGATGGTCGATACATCAATACATGCCATGTTTTACCTCAATATTATAGGATCTTACTATACTCTCTGTGTACCTAAGTCGTATGTATTTTTCAGGCAGGGACTGGCAGCAGAGCTTCACGCATTTTGGTCGACGTCACTATTCAATTGACGTGGGCACAGCGTGATACAAATTAGGAGGAGGCGGTGTATTTTGTATACATTGGATCTGGAGTGAGCATGCATCAGTAGAATGGATTGAGAACTTGTAATACTTACACATGTGGCAGTCGCTACCGGGAATACTTTCTCCATAGTGTTACAAGCAAATACGCCCCTTTTGCATCAATATATTCGGCATCGATTTCTTCCTTTCATAGCATGTTATTGTTGGCATCCAATCCCGTTGGAATGACTGTGCTGTGGCGCGGCAGTGATTAAGATTTAGATGACACGTACATTAATTAGGCTACATCTAATTAATTCGATACAAGACTATTTCTCCGCGGAGCTTGTAGAGCATAAATTATATAGTGAAGTACATATTTATATGTTGGCCTAGTCATGTGGAAGAATTGCGGCCAAGGAGAAAATATATGTGGTATTGTGGTGGGATCGAGGCATCTTATTTTATTACAGCCCATTTCTAGCAGCACTTTACTAGACAGGTACTAGTAGTATTTTGCCTTCAATCATTCGTTTCTACGTCTATGCGTTGACTGCATGCATCAAGCTGTCAATTCGAAATAGGGGACGGAACACATACTAGGCTATGTCTTACTATACTGGGATGGAGTAAAGATCGAGGTTCTCCCACCTTAGCTCTGTGGACGAGGTGAGCTGCTAACACTAGCCTACTTTTGGTCTTGGACTGTATCGTCTGAATCCCTCTGAATTCGGAACAATAATACAACCAAAGACTTCATTGCGACCACGGGCATGGTGTGTGTAACTGCAAATGTACAGATAGCCTAGACGGACTCTCTCTAGGATTGGAATGATCATCCAGCATGTTTACCCCTGCAACATGGTCCCTAGCCTGGCTATGTTACCACATTTGTGAGTATTCTTTTCATATATGGGTCATTCTTCGATAAGTGTATATTTTCGACCATCGTGAGGTCGTGAAAATCAAAACTGTTTCTCCACTTTCTTTCTGTGTGTTTAATATATGTTAACATCTGTAGATTAGGGAAATATTGTTTGGCGCGATCTTTAATGGGGCTATGTAATATTTTTTTTATTTTTTATTAACATGTACACTGTTAATGCGTCATCTCCGTCACAACATTTTTGCACAACTAGATCGTCGCATTTTATCTGAAGAACATAATTCACTTCTTATTCAATCTTTGTTTGGAAAGAAAGGGTGACTGAGAAAAGAAGAAAAAAACATTGGTCAACCATAATCACATTTTTTTCTCTAGAGCCACCATTTATACTTGCCTTGCTGAATAAATAGTGAATTTTGCCAAATAGTTTTGCTTTCAATCAGTGTGATGAAATTTTCTCAGGAAATTAGGATGAAGAGAGGTACATGATTATGAGTAAATAGATCGCTAAAAATACCAATACAAATATTTTTTACCAGAGTTTAATCTTTGTTGAAATTTATGCATTTGAACTCAGCGTGACGGAGATGACTGAAGCGTGACGGAAATGACTGAAGCGTGTATTTAACATGTTTAAGAATACATTATAATCACATGTTATATAATAATCTAAAATTCATGCAAACTAAGCTTTGTCATAGAATATTTGTCAATTTTGAACAACATTGTGTGTCAATTAACCGAGTTGACAATCCAACTAAAACTCATCATCTCAGTCACAAAAGAGCCGTGACGGAGATGACGCGTGACGGAGATGACTATCAGACACATTTAAAGCGCCGATAGCTAATGGCAATGTATTTAATACAAATGAGCGATAGTGATGTATGGTTGTTCCGTGGGCACATTCATACAAATGATTAGAAATTCAATCTAACATCTTTATCTAGCTAATATCAATCGTTCGGAGATGATAATCATCATCTCCGTCACGAAAAAAACGTGACGGAGATGATGCGTGACGGAGATGACATTCAGACACATTTAAATCGCTGATAGCTTATAGCAATGTATGCAATACAAATAAGCGACGGTGTTGTATAGTTGTTCCGCGGGCATATTCATACAAATGATTAGAAATTCAATCTAATATCTTTATCTAGCTAATATCAAGCGTTCGGAGATGACGCTTAATAAAGGTACGGACCTGGTTTTTGACAAAGATCTAAAAAAAACAATGTTACTTACCTATAGACCGGGGAAAAAACGTGTCTCTTCTTTCTACTACCTAGTCACCCGACATGTTGCCACCACGATCACTCAAATTTAGCATATTTTTGTACCGTAGATGACGGACTCAAAATGCGTGACGGAGATGATGCAAAACATCGGGACACACAAAACAGATTCCTTTTTTTTTTTTTTTTTTTTAATCGTTGCATGTGTGCGTATTTAATCTTGGTATACGTAGTCAACTCATAAAATTGAATTTATTAAGGTATATTAGGACAAAAAATATGCATCTTTTTTGAAATGCTATATTATGATATTTTTACATGATGCCATCGTGACATGCGATTTTGAGGGGGGTGGAACATTAAAAAAAATAATATAAAAAAAAGTATAAGAGTTATCACTTTACTTTTTTTTGTATTAGTTGATTTTTTACTTACTTGTAAGTCAACACAAAGAGATAACAACAAAAAAGCTTTAATTCTTTTTCTATGCGACACCAAAGTAGCGGGACGCAAAACTATACACTTATCGAAGAATGACCCATATATCCCTCAGAATTGATTAGTAAATGCTATTTTGGTCAAGATTGTTATAAGTTGTGTTCTAAAAGGCATGCATAATGCTATATTGAACATAGTGAAATGTATGATAATCAAATCAATTTACTTTATACTAGCATGTAGGCAGATGTATTATATAATCATGCATGTTTTTATTAAAACAGAAAATAGCATAATATATTTCTTGAAATTTGATATTAATATTTGATATTTATACTAAAACATGAATATCAAATATTGCAACTATAAAATATTCAAGAACTACTATTATGTATTTTCTGTTATAAACATGCCTGATTATAATACATATGCCTACATGGTGTAAGTAATTGATTTTTTTTTTTTCATCAAAATTGAGATTTTTATTTTAAAATGATCCATGGGATTCTAAGCTTTAAGAAAATACATTGTGGGGTAGGGGGTCTCTATAAAATTGACAAATGAAGGATTTTGTTATCAATGCTGTATATTTTTGGGGCCGAAAGTGATTATTTTCTTGCTTAGATTGGAGATTTTTTAATTGTACTTTTCATAAATAGTCCAAATAAAATTGTCCCAAATCAAAATTTTTACCATCCAAATTGTGTTCCTCTTTTTTCAGAGTGAAGCAGCAACATCTAATGTCATGCAGAAAATAAACATGGCAGTTTATATGTGATTAACATGCCCTAAACTTCCATTGAACCAACTACCGACTATTTATCCCGCTATTTTTCTATTTTTATGATTTATCCATGTCATATTTATCAAACAAATATCAATATATTGTATTCGACCTTTCAAGTTCATTTGCCGAAAATCAGATTGGTTAGACTAAAATTCTAAAAACTTAAAAAGTATTTACTCAAATTCAATGAAATTTGGAGGAATTATTCCTTGTTTGTAGATGAACAGATTAATGATGGCTTTTAGAGGTAACCCTATTGTAAACCAAAATATGTAAATTTCATATCTACATTTCTGATTTTTTGCAAAATTGCCTTTTGACTACTATGAAGATAGCTGAATAAATGTAAAAAGCCATCATTAGTTTGTTTGAATAGCATCATAATATCTATCTTTAAAATGTAGAATGTATACGGCCCTATACCTCGGAGGAGATACGTTTTGAATGTTGACTTACTAAAAGTTTGAAATTTTATTTTTCTCTATATAATTGCTGTTTAAACTCTTATTTTAAAGGGGTAGTTTAGTTTTGGTAAGGCTGAACTTAAGTAGCCAAAACCTGCACAGTAACACTATAAACTAATAGTTATAACTCCACCATGCTCGAAAGGTATACAAAATTACAAACGACTAAGTAAAAAGCCTGTTATCATTCAAAAAGAGCCATTGAAACACAAGAGGGCGCTTTTTAAAAAGGCATTGGTTTCAACCATTTTTCATACAAAATTATGCATGTGATGTTTTATTGATATAATGATTAAATAGCGAGATCATCAACAACTATTTAAAAAACGCTTTTGAAAATTTTTGAAAAAGTACAAGCATTATTTTATTTTTTTCTAAAAATCATCTAATTATTTGGGCCCCAAATAATTATAAGATCAGATATATTTATTGATATTTCAGCCGTTTCTGGGTCGATTTTGACCAAATAAAGTTTATTCTGCCATTAAAATTGCATGTTCTCTCAAATTCGACACTCAGTTTTTCATTACCTCACAAAAGAATTGTGATCTGCAGCGCCCTCTCTACCAAAACTAAACTACCCCTTTAAGTCTAATTGTCTTTAATTTAGTTTTGTTGGATTCCACATGTTCTAAGCTTTCCAGAAATGTATGGTTTGTAGGGGGTAGCTTCAATGGTTAGAAAGATATTCCCGATATAGTAAAAGTGTGCATAAACGTCAAATTATACCCCACTGGGCCCCTTAAGTAAGTAGCTAAATGACAACCCCCTCTAAAAACAAAAATTAAACAAAGTAAATAATCACCTGCTTGATTTAATATCATTTTTCTGGTGAAATCATCTTATTTTTGGACAGCTAATAAGTGATCATGGTGGTGAACATAGTTTTAATTTTCTTGTCAAGAGAATGGTTAGACGAAAGAACTTATATTCTTCCCCCGCCCCAATTCTACCCCCCCCCCCCCCCCCCCACCACACACACACCAACTAAAATGTACCCCTTCATAAGTATATTATTTTCAATATTGTTCTTTATTTTTGTCTTCTTCTTTTTTTCCCCTTCTTTTGTTTCCCTACCCAGAATGTTTGGACGATGAAATGGGAAATGAAGGCATCATCATGAAGTCCCCATTTGAAAATATTCAGCTCCTCCCCGTGAGCAGGATCATGTTGGTCTTCATTCTAATCTACCTTCTATCTCTGGTTGGCCTAGCATGGTGTCATGTTATCATCAGTGAGGTCAACCTTGGTGCTGGCGAAGGGGTCAACGACTTTCCGTTTGTTGAACTCTTGAATACAGCCAACGAGAGCTACTCCATCACAAACTTCTCGCTCGTCTTGTTCAACTCATCGGTGGCCATCAGTTTAATTAGACTACCGAGAGTCATGCTCTCTCCGGGAGGGTATTATGTCATTGGATCACTGCCTCCCCAAGGTTCTCGTGTAAATGGATCAAGCATTAATGGATCAGCCATTGATCAAGGATGGTCGGGTGATGGATTGAGCGATGTGGACATTGGAGCAGTAGCTTTGTACGACGGAGAGAATGCAAACATAGGGGTCGGGATGGAGCCAACTGCTCAATTCCTAGATGATGCCATTATTTTCTCAAAAGTAACCCCAAGCGATGCATCCATGCTTGCACCGGAGTTGGATCAAGAGATTGTTGTAGTTCAAGATCAGTTGTACCTGCCAAAGCGTGCCTTATCAATAAATAGGTGTCCAGAACGTGATAGAAACGTGTATGGTTTCGCAAGCCCAAGTCCAAAGCAGAGAAACTTGTGTGAAAGTGTTGTAGTGCCTTCGCCAGTTGTGATAAATGAAGTGAACGCATTGAACCCAGGTGAAGACACAATGGAGTACATAGAACTGTACAACAAAGCAAATATGTCAGTGTCCTTGAATAATTATGTTCTTATTTTGTACAATGGTGCTAGCAATAAAGCTTATCGCGTCATACCTCTAACAAATGCCTCTATTGAAGCTCTGGGATACTACTTGATTGGTTCTCAAAATGTTGAACCAACGCCTCAGACACTACTCGGGAATAGATTTGTTTTGAATATCTTGCAGAACGGAATAGCTGCTGTTGCTCTGTACAAAGGAAATGTGAGCGTATCGCAAGGCAGTAACGCAACAGACAGATTGCTCATTGATGCGGTTGTGTATGACAAGCGAGGAAGACATGCGCAGGATTTGATAGATATTCTTACTCCAGGAGAAGACACAGTCCATGAGGACCATTCTTACATCGCGGGACTCGATGAATCCATTGGACGCTGTGAAGGCATTGATCGATTCAACACCTCTCAGTTCAGACTCACTCACCTTACACCCGCCACAGAAAACGACTGCTCTGTGATTGACCCCTCCCCTACCATTCCTAATTTTCCTCCCATTGATCCAGAGGCCCTGCCTTACATCGTTATAAATGAGTTCAGAGTAACTGACTCAGAATCGTTCATTGAGCTCTTTGATGGTGGTCTTGGAAGAGTTCCCCTTGATAGTGTGCTTTTAGTCTTCTACAGTGGCAGCAGCCTTTCTGTGTATACAGAGCCGGTATCTCTGCAAGGTCACTTCACAAACCAGAATGGTTACTTCCTCATCGGCGGCCAAGAGCTTCGACCCCGACCGGACCTTGTCCTTGAAACACTGCCCGAGGTAGATGGCTGCAATGCGATTGCCCTCCACTTACTAGAGCTTACAACAACTATTGAGGATGGGTCACCAGTCTCAAGGACTAGTCTCATTGATGTTGTCCTGTATGGAGAGCCTAGGACGCCGCAGGATCAGGACCTCATTGACATACTTGCTCCAGGACAGGTCTACTTGAGAAGCGGCAATGACGACCAGTCTTGGAGTCGATGTAGGGGATGGGATCGCTTCATGCAGGGGAGTTTTACCTTGGGTCCTGCCACTCCAGACACCTTAAACAGCTGCCCTCTTCCTCCCATCGTGATCAATGAAGTCAATATAGATCCCAGTAATGATTCCAATCAGTTCATAGAGCTATATGATGGGGGTGCTGGTTCACAAACCCTTGATGGCTTGGTGCTTGTTCTGTACAGTGGAGAGAGCAGCCAGTCCTATAGAGTTATCGATCTAACTGGGTATTCAACTGATGAAGCAGGATTTCTGGTCCTTGGTCCAGAGAATGGAACAAATGTTGATCTTGTGTATGCGACGGATGGGATCTTCTTGAAGGGCGGACCTGATGCCATTGCTCTTCATGTTGGTCCTGCAAAGTACTTCAGAAGTAGACAGGCTTCTTCTACCAACCTGGTTGATGCAGTGGTGTACGGCACAGGTATTAAGTCTAGATTCAGATAATTCTATAATTTTAGTCAATTCACACATCATATTTATGTACAGTATGTTATTGTTGATTTAAAGATTTAAGGACTTTGTCATTAATTAGATAATGTTTTGTATTGTCTTTTTTTTTAGGGGGGGGGGGGGGGGGTGAATGAGTATACTTGACATATTTCACCTGTTTTAAGCATGAATCCTTTGAATACAATTCAAATTGATTTTAATTCCATGTTTTTAGTTTTGATATATATATGCTTGGATATTATTTGTTGATATCAATCGCTGATCCCTTTTAGTTCAACTTCAATTGTATCTAGATGATGTCCCTGATCTTGCGTTGCTGCACAAGCTCTTGCCGAACCAGCATCACCTCAACGAGATTCCTCATGATCCGTCATCATCAGTGGACAAGTCAATAAGCCGATGCTACTGCTGCACGCAGAGGAACCAGAGTGCCTTTGGGGGAGCTCCTTCTAGTCCTGGTGCCATCAACGTGGACTGCTCCCGCAACAATGAGACCTTCACAGAGACGGTGGCGATGTATCAACGACTCCTGCGCATCAGTGAGGTCAAGTATGACAGCAGTGATCGGTCTGGAGGTGGGTTCCTGGAGATCTATGATGGAGGTCTAGGAGGTGTGGACCTGGACAACATCCTCTTGGACCTGCTCACCATGAACTCTGCAGATGAGAGGTATCTATTTTTTTCTTTTTTCTTTTAAACGTAGTTTGGATTTGTAAATCAGATGGGCATTGCCTTCTTGGGATATGCTTCAAATTGATGGCAGTCCTAAAAAAAAAAACTAATTAATATTCCACTCCTAAATCAATGCTCAAAATTAACTTTTTTTGCTGGTGGCCCGGTCGGGCCAGTAAAATTAGTATTTTTCTAAATTTGGTGGCCCGAAACCAAAATCTACTGGCCCGAAAAAATAAGGAAAAACAAAAGTAAAATGTAAACAAACCATATTCATAGTACCCACTAGGCATTAGGCAATACTTGTTATTTTCCATTCCCCTTTGTTTCATTGTAAGATGAATTAAATAAACATGAATTAGGATGAATGTGTGTGTGTCATGTCTTTTGTGGTGATGTGGTGTTTTATTGATCAAACAAACATTGGATTCTTCGTAAACAATATTGCAGACAAGTGAGACAACTCACAACACACTGTTCAAACTTCAAACATGATGTTGAATGTACGGGATTCATAACAAATTTGAAAGAAAAAAAAAAAAAAAAAAAAAAAAATCGTTTTAAAATTATTTTTTTTGGAGACACCCTGTAATTTGTTGTAGACACCGTGTAGTGCTGTTGGAATGCTTATACCACGGGTCTAGCATTCATTAACATATACATTTTCTCACGTAAAAAAATTAAGGCTGAGTCGGTTCGGTCGATCACACCGGTTACCGACCGTTTCAATCGGGACCCGGTTTCGTTATATCGGAAACGGTGCCCCGAAAAAAAATAAAAATAAATACAATGTTAAAAAAGAAATTAAGATTATCACAATAATGTAGCGGAATTCAAATAAAAACGGGGCAATTGATATCATTTACTTTAAAGAGTGGTTATTTTCGAGAAATTCTTGGTTCTTTACTTCGTTTGACAGTCAGAAATTGAACAGGAAGCGCAAAATTGCTAGTCATTTGAACGATATTGTCGGCGGATGTGCACACAATGTTAGTCCGATACTCCAGGGGAGTTGTCTGATGGATCTTTGTATGATCCAGCTGATAAGCCAGTGCATTCAAAAAGTAGCTCAAAATACGTTTTTTGGTCATTTGCACCATTTTAAAATGTTTTGATATTCTACTTACATGATTTCATGGCGTTTGATAGCTGAACAGAAACAAAAATGAGCCCCAAAACAATGAAAACAATTAAGCAAAATATCGATAAAAAATGACTACATCGCTCCTATTCGCTTGTATACTTTGTGTGCAAACGTATGGCCGGCCTGGGATGAATTAGCATAGTTCCACCGGCCGGCGGATGAATCTCACGTAAGAAAAAAAGACCCGTAACTTGCATGCAAAGTATACGAGCGATATGCATGAAACAGCGGCCCGAAAACTTGCTGCATGCTGTAGCTCAATTCATCAACCTTCGATCCTCACGATCACGAATGTTCCTTGGAAATTTATCGATAATTCAGCACAGTTTTTTCATTGTTTTGGGGGTGATTTTGTATTCTGTTCAGCTTTCAAATGCCATGTTATCATGTAAGTAGACTACCAAAATGGTGTTGATTGCGAAAAGGCTAATTTATAGCCACTTTTTGAGGGCAGTGGCTCACAGTCACAAGCGATCGTTTCCCCCCGACTAGCGGGCTAAGTTTCTGTGAACCGCGTTGCGATGGGCAATGGTGAACAAACGATCGATTTATAGGTCCAATTTACTTTTTAAAAAAATACTTTTCATGCGAAACTGAGTTAATTCTGGATAGTCTGTAACTATTTTCCCGTAAAGATTGATATGTAAATCCATAAAAGCCTCAGTATTTATAATGTTATTTGCATATAAAAAGAGCAATTTAAGCCCCAAACAGTGCACTTTTGCCGATGCGTGCACGATTGCGTGATTTTACCGGTCCGAGTTTCGACGGTAAAAATTTATCGGGATACCGGTTCCCGACCGGTAAAAGTTTATCGGGACCCGGTTCCGACAATTACCGACATGACTCAGCCTTAAAAAAAATAGTGGTTAGTACAAAAATTTCACATTTATTGGGTAGCAACATAGTAACGGAGTAGTAATATATGAATATTCATGAGCAGCATATATGAATATTCATGATGCTCATTAGATATGCAAAATATGCAAAATAACTGAAATAACTAACAACGATGTTTAATATGAATTTTTTTTGTATAACAACTGGTTAGAAAATAAGTACTGCTGCTCAATATTCATTTTTAACTAACCAATATTTTGTATGTGAGAAAAGGGTATAAGTTGCTGAATGTTACGTTTAAAAGCAAGCTCTTGTCATGCCCTAAACAGGACTAAACATGACTACAAGGTATGTACAAATTTTTTTTTATTTTTATTTATTTATTTATTTATTTATTTTTTTGCTGGCCCAATCGGGCCACCAAACATTGAAATATGCGTTTTTTACTGGCCCGACAGCAATTTTTGGTGGCCCCGGGCCATCGGGCCTATGCTAATTTCGAGCATTGCCTAAATGGTTTGTAGAAAAACCCCTTACTCGGTTTACTTATGATATTTCAGTCAACCACCAAACAGTCACTGTTACCGTCTTTCCAATATATATGTTACCTGTACAGTCGCTATCTACGCTTCAACTTGTCTGGCCACCAAACAAACTCTGAGGGCTACTTTGTCATCAACTCTCCCTCTCCCGATGTGGCTCCAACAATCGTGGTAAATCGGACCAGCGTGTCCCTCTCAGAGGACTCTGTTGACCACAGCATGCCACTTATGCAGCAGGTATGTTTAACCCTCTGGTTACCAAGGTCGACTCTAGTTACGATACAAAATTAAAGCTATTGATTTGTTGTAGACTGCACACTATAGGTAAGTGTGGAATGAATTAATATATACACACACACTTCTTATCAAGCTAAATATTATAACTTTTCACTGCAGATAAGTAAAGGGGATTATGATTAAGCTATTCAGGAAAAATCACTACAGATTCTTGTTCATTTAGTTTGGCGCTCAAGGGGTTAATGAAGGACTTGTCCTTAATGAATACGTTGGGAAGGAATTTCTAACGCTGCCAAAATCTACCAAAATAATGTTTTACTTATTTGCGGTTTCCCTTTGGAATGTAAAAGATATTCTGGGGAGATATCAGAATCTGTGACAGGTTTTTTTTTCAGTGATTCAAATATGCACTGTCATCTGTGTATAAAGTGGGGAGCAAATGTACCTTTCTAATTTGTTTTCCTGTAAGTTGGTTTCGTTGGTATTTTTGTACAGTTGCATCCAGTCATCTGTGCAAAATATGTAATCTTTCACAATCAAATCATCTTGATTTACTGTTTTAAAGCATCTTTCTGCCGTATGTGTGTACTTTTTCATCTTAGAGTGATGCTGGCAATGTGCAGCTGTCTTCGGAGACCCTGAACAAGGTCATTGACACTGTGACCTTTGGCCTGGCAGGGACCGAGGACTGGATGTTACTGGGATCACTGGACATTGGCCTTTCTCTGGTGACCATCAATGACCCTGTGATGAATGGTAATTATAATGCTGTTAGGTAAAGAAAAAATCCCGGATCGATCTTGGATCGGTAGAATTCAAAATCGCTAACGAGATTCTCGGATCGGATCGGATCTCGGAAAAAAATAATATTGCAATTTGCTCTGAAAAAAATGCAGCGTTGTAGACTTATCTTTCTTGTTTTATATGCCAATAATATTAACAATGTTGACGCTTTGAGGCATGCACATATCAACCTTTACAGAAAAACAGTTACAGACTATTCAGAATTAACTAAGTTTCGCAAGAAAAGTATTTTTTCCGAAGTGAATTGGGCCTAGAAATCGATCGTTTGTTCAGCATCGCGCCACACATTCACAGAACTCAGCCGGCCACTCACGGGGAAACATCACATGAAAATATGTACGATCTTCTTGGTGAGGCCTTCAAAAAGTGGCTATAAATTAGCCTTTTTGTGATCAACACAATTTTGGTAGTCTACTTACATGATAACATGGCATTTGAAAGCTGAACAGATTTTAAAAAATACCCCCAAAACAATGAAAAACTGGGCTGAATATATCGATAAATTTCCAAAGCACGTTCGTGAGGGAAGGTTGAAGTAGTTACGGTACCGGTAGCAGCAAGTTTTCGGGGCCGCTGCACTGCTGGCATGTTTCACGCATATTCGCTCGTGTACGGGTCTTTGTTTCATACGCCGGATTCATCCGCGATCTGTTATGTATTATACATGTAGTTGTTATTTACCGATTTTTTTAGTAGTTGTTTGCATTGCTTTGGGGCTCAGTTTTTTTCTGTTCAGCTTTTAATAAACGCCATGCAATCATGTAAGTAGAATATCAAAACATTTAAACATGGTGCAAATAACCAAAATACGTATTTTGAGCCACTTTTAGAATGCACCGGCCGATCAGCTCGATCATACTGATATACATCTGAAGTCTCCCCGAGAGTGTCGGCCTAACTTTGTGTGCATTTCCGTCGGCAATATCGTTCAAATGACTAGCAATTTTGCGCATCCTGTTCAATTTTCGACTGCGAAACGAATTAATGAACCAAGAATTTCTCCAAAATAACCACTCATAAAGTAAACAATATTGATTCCCCCATTCTTTATTTAAATTACACTACTTAATGGACTGTCAAACATACACATTTTCAATAATTACTGGAGAAAATGGGTCGGCAAAATCTTCCGATATTTTCTACCGAGAAAATTTATTTCTCGGATCCGTCTCGGATCCGGCTCAGAAGCGATTATCGCCGGGAAATCGGATCGTTCCCGGATCGGATAACAGCATTAGGTAATTATCTTAACCCATTTGAGACAATTTGATTTTGATATACCATAATAATAATATATCGTATTTGTATAGTGCCTAATGCAGAACAGCCTCTAAGGGCTTATTATTATCCCTGGTCATTTGGTACAGTTCAGACACGCACAGTTATCTTGCACACATTCTCGACTCCTAGGGGAGCATACTATCCGCAGGCAACCATATAGGTGCACCAAGATTACATGCATTCTCCATAGGCTGGGGTCCAGCCTTAGTATTTTTGGGACGAGTCCTGAACGGGTTAAAGGCTACAGCTAGAGTACCGGATAACCTCTGCAACAATTTAGTGGCTGGAGGCATTATGATTTGGGGTTGTCCATCTCTCTTTATGTATCATTCTCGTGGTCCTTGGGTCTTTAGTATCTTTAGGTCACTATAAGATTAGCTTTAGCTACTAAAATGTCTTAAATGCCAAATTTAACTTGCCTGAATATGCGTGCAATAGACCTCTAACGTTTGAAGAAAAAAATATTTATGAACTCAACCAAACCATAAGGAAACTAGTTTATTTCCAGCATTGATGAAAGGGGATTTCTAATAGACAACCACCTTACAGTTATCCTTTTGTGTGCAAATTAATTAACAATAGAATATCAATCACAACACATTTAAGTGTGTCGATCAACTGTGTCACTTTGATGAATGTTTTGATTTATTTATTTATTCAATTCAATCGTAAATAATCTGTATAATGTATTATTTCTCTATTGATTGGATATTATCTGATTTTGAATTAGGTATTTAGATGAACAAGATAGGAAATTAATGCAAAACAAAATCTAACAAGCATTTAACAAATGGTTTTGGGATAAATGTAGGATTGGCAGCACAATGATCTCGACAATCTTTTTTTTCCAGATAACAAAAGCATACCCGAGTGTATTGTGTGAAACTCTTGTCTTTGTTTCGTTTTCTTTGCAGTTTCATTTCCCTTCTCACCAAGGGGTAGAAATGTTAGTCATGAAACGGATCTCGTTTCACATTCTATTTTTGGAATCTGAAAAAAAAAGGTTGGGAATTTAAAGGGGACCACCAGGCAAAGAACAACACATTATTATATGTTTTGGTACCGTTTTGTGATATCAAATAGATACCCAACATTTTGCAAAGGGATGTGTAATTCATAAACAAAGCAATTAATTTCCACCACTTACGGAACCACTATTATTTCCTGGTTCGTACGGGCCAAACATTTGCGAGTGCGTCAATGCGATTCACGCGTACGTTTGTAGACAATAGAATCCCGGGCGATTCGTTCGCTCTGCACACATTAGCCTTCGCAATTCAGACCGCATGAACGCATGCTTTAGAATGGTGAGGCTTTTTCCAATTTGTTTTTCTTTCTGGAAACATATTTTTGTGAACTTGTTGATGGAATGGAATACTAAAGATGTTACCTTTCTTTAATAAGAATATGATTTTTGGGTGGTGGTACCCTTTAAGGAAGAAAGGTTGTGCTTTAAAACTTCATTGTCATGTATTTAGCACACACAAAAAAAGTTATTTGAATATTTTAACGAGGAGTGTTAAAGCACTGCTGACCTTTGATCGTTGGAACAGATCATAGTAAATCATAAATGTTTGATTCAAATATTATTTTGTGTATTATATATTCTTAGAAATACATTTAAATGTCATTGACTCCCTGTGTACATGAATATTGATTCACCATGAAACATATAATGAACATATTTTCACTGTTTGGTCTGTTATAGGTCTTAGAGCGTGCAAGGGCAAGCTGCTTCAGTGGGGTCCAGGGGGCAGAGCCCCCATAAGCTTTTGGATTTTAGCTATATTCAAAGCTCCAAAATCAAAACCGCAGATAACAAGTAAAAAAAAAGAAGAGAAACATAAGTGGGGGGCCTTAGGGGGTGGGGGTGGGTAGGGCCCAAGATACAACCCCCCCCCCTCCTCGCATCTCCACAGGGTTTGAAAGTACTTGATTAGATATAATCCAAGGTGCTTTTTTTTTTTCTTCTCATATGCAACCACAGGTGTTGATTCTATCCAGCGCTGCTATTCACCCAAGCCCAAAGAGCAGCTAGCGTTTGCCGTGTCCACCCCTACGAAGGGAATTGACAATTCCTGTCCTCTGCCACCCGTGGTGATCAACGAGCTCAACCCGGACAGTCCCATTATAGATCTAGGGGAGTACGTGGAGCTTTCCAGCCTGGGTGTCCCTCACTTCCCGATCAACAATATCACTTTGGTATGCTTTATACAGTCCTTATTTTCTAATCAACAACATCATTTTGGTATGCTTTAATTGTGCATCCCTTATTTTCTAATCAAGAATATCTCTTTGGTGTGCTTTATACATTCCTTATATTTCCAATAAAAAATATGACTTTTTGTTATGCACGACCTAGTGTTTGTTTTGATACAAAGGCAAGCGGCCAGCTCCAACTTATTATCAAAAGTCCAAATCATAAAAGTTGTATAGAACCATTGCTATGATGTAAAAATAAGAATTGGCTCTCATTACTTTGTTGATCCATGCCATTTCTATCCCTCCTCCAATGAAGTGGCCGAAGGCATTATGTTTTGGGGTTGTCTGTCTGTCCCGTTTTCGTTCTCGCGATATCTCAAGAACCGTTTGAAGGATCAATTTCAAACTTGGTATGAGTGTACATATTGGGGTAACAATGATCTGTTTAATTTTAGGGGTCAAGAGGTCAAGGTCACTGGCTGCTTTCAAAATCTTTCAAAATCTTTCAAAATCTCAAGAACTGAATGACAGATTACAATTAAACTTGGAACCTGTATGTATTTTGGGGAGCCAATGACTTGGCTAGACTTTGTGGTCATGAGGTCAAAGGTCATGGAGCTCACACTGTATTAAAAATAGCTTATAGACATGATTTTTCGATAATGGGTTGACAGATAACCACCAAACTGGTACCTTGATCAAACTTGGGAGAGATAATGGACTAATTAGATTAGAGCTTTAGGTCGAAAGTCAAAGGTCACATAGCTCATTATATATCCAAACATAAAATGTAATTGCAATATCTCAAGACCCTGTCAATAAGTACCATGTATCTTGTGGAACCAATGAGCTAGCTGGCTACATTTTGGGGTCACAAGGTCAAAGGTCACAGGGCTCATTATATATGCACAAATTACTTCTTGAGAAACGGTTGACATAATACCATCAAACTTCAATTAAAAGAATTAATTCAGTGCAAGATCATTTGAGCGTGATGTAAAAATCACGCAATGGCGGAGACGTCTCTTTCGACAGCAGTCGAAGATCCATCTAGTTTTATCTATAATCAAATTCTTGTCACATCAAAGATTATATACACAACCTTACTAGTACTTAATATCAACATTAATGCCACACCATGGAAAGTTATCAACAAATACCCACTACTTTTTGGGACAGTGGCTGCATTGCCAAAACGACACCCAGTCATACTCATTTACGGTTATGTATATGGGTCTATCTATAGTATTTAATATACATTATAAACATTGAAGTTAATTTCAATCATGTGTGCATGTTGAAAATATTGATTATCCAATTTACAGCTGACTGACTGCAATAACCTGCAAGCAATCAATCGTATATACCTTGCACATCTGTTCTTCTTCTTCACACTTATTAGTCAATGTTATTGTTTTGTGCAGTAATTGTATGATGTTCAGTATGCTTTCGTATTTGTCCACAATTTCGCTCGCTGTAATGCTTTTAAATTTACTTGCTTTAATATGTTCCCGCGATTTTGGGACACTGTACCTGCAGATTGCAGGGATTTATTTGTCTATTCTTCTGTCAATACTGTCTTGTCAGTACCTATTTTCTCTTCCTCCTACTGAGGTACCGTTTTAGTAGCATTACTTCTGTGGTCGGTATCAATGTATTTTTAATGTTTTTTATGTCTTTGATATGTCAATGCTCGAAATTAACTTTTTTTGCTGGTGGCCCGGTCAGGCCAGTAAAATTAGTATTTTTCCAAATTTGGTGGCCCGAAACCAAAATCTACTGGCCCGAAAAAATAAGGAAAAACAAAAGTAAAATGTATACAATAACCATATTCATAGTTTCAGGGTACTGGGCAATACTTTTTATCAAACAAACATTGGATTCTTCATAAACAATATTGCAGACAAGTGAGACAACTCACAACACACTGTTCAAACTTCAAACATGATGTTGAATTTACGGGATTCATTACAAATTACATTTTTTTTTTTTAGACACCCTGTAATTGACACCATGTAGTGAATATTCATGAGCAGCATATATGAATATTCATGATGCTCATTAGATTGTTAAAATACGCAAAATAACTGAAATAACTAACAACGATTTTTAATATGAATTTTTTTTTTATAACAACTGGTTCGAAAATGAGTACTGCTGCTCAAGAATATATGAATATTCATTAGCAGCAGTGTTACTTGCTCAATTAACTTGCAACTTTTTAACTAACCAATATTTTGTATGTGAGAAAAGGGTATAAGTTGCTGAATGCTACGTTTAAAATCAAGCTCTTGTCATGTCCTAAACATGACTTAAAAAAAAAATATATATATATATATATAACAAATTGCAAGGAGTAATCATAAATGATTGAGAAGGAAGAATAATAGTAGGCGTAGCTTAATAAGCAATGTTCCTCCTTTTAATCCACCAAATGAAAAAAGGCACTGGTCGAAAAATTGGTCTCCGCCAGGACTCGAACCTGGGTCTCCGGCTTGGAACGCCGATGCCTTAACCACTAGGCCACGGGGACCGTGTGATTAAAGACAGATCCAGTTCAGGTCATTGGCAAGCCAATCTCTCGGCCCTTTGTACTCAAGTATTCATGGGGAAGGAGTTACGAACAATGCAAGCCGCCTTTACTTCAGCTGGATCACAATAGAGTGATTCAAGTATTAGTTAGAACATATGTAAGCGAGAAGTGAACTAATACATACAGCTTCGGTTTCTTCCAATATATAAATAATTGCAAGGAGTAATCATAAATGATTGAGAAGGAAGAATAATAGTAGGCGTAGCTTAATAAGCAATGTTCCTCCTTTTAATCCACCAAATGAAAAAAGGCACTGGTCGAAAAATTGTTCTCCGCCAGGACTCGAACCTGGGTCTCCGGCTTGGAACGCCGATGCCTTAAAGTGATTATTCAAAGAAAAAGCAACATAAGCCAAGTTTCATCTTTACAAAAAGTTCAAATCATACAGAAAATGAAAATATCACTTTCCAAGTACTCGCACATCCGAAAAAAAAAAAAAAATGAAAATACTAAACGCTGCTTCAAAACCACAATCCCGCTACGAGCGGGGTCCGATAGCTGGATGTGTTGTACTGACGTAGAGCGAGGGGTTATCCAATCAGAAGCCTCGGTTTCTACCACATTATATACCGGATTTATAACCCTTTATACCGGGGATTCCGTGGTTGTTTTAACTATATTATATACAATTATGGTGGTTCAAACTTTTTGAACTAATGCATAAACAGCTTTTATTCGTTGTAAATGTATTCTTTTATTCATTTATATGTCTGATAATGTAAAAATACAGGTAAATAAATCACCTAGTCTGCGAGTGAAATCATACTACGTGCGGTGCGATGTGAGTGTATAGGCTAGTGTGTACCGTGCATGCACCCCGGGCGTCCCCGCGCACGTACGAATGGTACAGGTGCCAGCGCCTCCAATTCAGCTCGCGCTCCTCCTCTCGATCTTCTTTAGCTCTCCTCGATACCCGCCCGCGCCCCCGGCCCAGCCAGCTAACCCAGACGCCCCGCTCACATGCACACACCGGCCCAATCGACGGGTTAAAACATGCAAAATTAAAACTCTGCTCGATCAAGATCACATGGCCTGCTGGCCTGCACAATAATACTATACTAGCTAGCATGCACTGCATCAAATGTTTAGCGTGCAAATTAAAAACACGTGTGCTACGAACGTAATTTTCCGAACAAATAATCCTGGATCGGACGAAGATATTTTCACGATTTGACAGCATTAATTGTCATTGAGCTGAGCTGAGCGAAGTATCGGAGAGGTGTTCTATGTCTCGTCTAGCTCATCTTGTACTTCAAAACTCAAATCTGAATTCAAGTCGTCCGCCATTCGAGGTGCTTTAGTCAAAAGAAGTTGGAGTAACACGAACAAGATGTCAGCAGAATCTGCACGCTAACCTATATAAAATGCACCGTTCGCGCATGCGCAATCGATATAGCTGAGAATGTGCATCCTCGGGTGACGTCATCAATCTAAGCGGCGAAATCACGGTGGATACGGGCTTGGTTTGAAGGGTGAATTTTTCACATTTTCAATTTAAAAAAAAAAATATAAAACAATTTGCACAAAATCTGAAATTTTCCAGTCTTATAAAGTAGATGATTACCTTCACATTCATACCAAATTCGACTCAATTTATAATCAATATACCAGCAGTTTAACCACTAGGCCACGGGGACCGTGTGATTAAAGACAGATCCAGTTCAGGTCATTGGCAAGCCAATCTCTCGGCCCTTTGTACTCAAGTATTCATGGGGAAGGAGTTACGAACAATGCAAGCCGCCTTTACTTCAGCTGGATCACAATAGAGTGATTCAAGTATTAGTTAGAACATATGTAAGCGAGAAGTGAACTAATACATACAGCTTCGGTTTCTTCCAATATATAAATAATTGCAAGGAGTAATCATAAATGATTGAGAAGGAAGAATAATAGTAGGCGTAGCTTAATAAGCAATGTTCCTCCTTTTAATCCACCAAATGAAAAAAGGCACTGGTCGAAAAATTGGTCTCCGCCAGGACTCGAACCTGGGTCTCCGGCTTGGAACGCCGATGCCTTAACCACTAGGCCACGGGGACCGTGTGATTAAAGACAGATCCAGTTCAGGTCATTGGCAAGCCAATCTCTCGGCCCTTTGTACTCAAGTATTCATGGGGAAGGAGTTACGAACAATGCAAGCCGCCTTTACTTCAGCTGGATCGCAATAGAGTGATTCAAGTATTAGTTAGAACATAGTCCTGGCGGAGACCAATTTTTCGACCAGTGCCTTTTTTCATTTGGTGGATTAAAAGGAGGAACATTGCTTATTAAGCTACGCCTACTATTATTTGATGACAAAACATATAGTTCAGACTATTGTAAATATTGTGTGGTCTTTTTCAGCTGCTTCAGCTGTTTACATTCCAACAGTTTATAAATAATTAAATATAGATCTTGCAAATAACATTTAACAGAGAATTGATATCTAGATTGTGTATAGTTACCCCCTCAGGGAAACAAGAAGAGTGGCCACTGTAGACTGGTAGGTTGGCTGCTATGCATGGACATGTGGCTGTACGTTGTCTTTAAACCTATGGGATTATATTATTTTAAATGGTTGTTCTGACAGGCTAGCATCAATGGGGAGACGGGCCAAGTCCACCGCTCCCTGACACTGAATGGCTATCGGACCGACTCCAACGGCCTCCTCCTGATTGGCTACAGAGCCCTCTCGGTCCCGCGGCCAGACGTCCCTCGGTTCCCCCAACCCGTAGGATGGATACGCGACGGTCCCGACTCGGTCGCCATCTTCCGCGGGAATCTGCAGATGTACGTCGAGGGAACCACCCCACGTGAAGAATACATGATTGACAAGGTGGAATACGACGCCTCCAATTCGTCCGCAGAGGACAGAGACACGTCCATAAGCAGGTGTCGCCATGCCAATGGCTCGGTCACCTACGAGAGGACGAATGTCTCTCCGAAGGCGCTCAACTTGTGTCCGTTGAGGGCAGACGTCACCATCCTCATCAATGAAGTGAGCCTTGTGACCGGCGAGCAGTTTGTAGAGATATGGGATCTGGGCAACGGATTTTCTGTGTTGGGTAAGTTTGTCTACTTTGAATTTCTTTCACTTGGCTGTTGATTCATGAAAGAGTTCTTTGGTTTAGGCGGTGCATGATCTATTATCTTGTTGCCCCCTGATAAATACAAAAAGAATTCTTGCAATATGATTATTATTCCCTTCAGATCAGGATTTTGATTTTTAATACTGCCAATATGAAGAACCTGGAAGCCTATAATTGTATGTATTTTAAAGAAGTTTGTATTTCATTAACTGGGAATGATAAATTTAGTTTGGTTTATATATGGTATATTAATCCATGACTTCTAGCTAGCTTCTATACTGTATGTCTACCCTTCTATAACTTGACACTACTCACTGAATATCACTACCAAACATAAAGAGAAAGATAGATACTTGCTAAAGTAACAAATACATTTCTTGAGGAATTTATTGAAAGTTGCTGCAGCTTATTTTCATTTTCCTATTTCCTATGACAGATGGCATTGTTCTTGTGCTCTTTGGTGATGGAGACCAGTCCTATTCCACCTTCACTCTTACTGGACATCACACAAACCAAGCTGGCTACTTTGTCATAGGAGAAAGCGGTGTCGTCCCTTCACCCCATAATATAGTAGATGGTAAGACCATGCATAGACAGCTTTGATTTATAAACATTAATAATTTTGTGGAGAGGTGCGTCTTTAGGTTACGTCTCTCGGATGGTGATGATAAAGGGCAGCCCCCGGCGTGAATAATCATAATTGATTGCACGTGTCTGTAAAAACTAACCAACGAAACAACCATAAATCCCGTGATCTGAATTCTGAAATGCAATTTTTCTTTGGTTTATTATTTTCCAACTCATTCCAACTCTACAATCCAACTCTACAACTCTACAATCTCTTGGTTCAATTCCCAGCGAAGCCACATTTCCTTTGCTAATTTTCTCTTATTTGTTCCTTTGTAAGGCTTTATAAGACCCAACTATGGAGCCGTGGCCCTATTTAGGATATCTGGCACTGGATCCTTAGACCCAGGAGACCATCCCAGTACCGAGGGTCTCCTGGATGCCGTCGTGTACAGCGACTGGACCAATGGATCGGCAACAGGACTAAGCAGAGCACTTGTTCCAAACTCTCTGCCAGTAAGTCATCTACCATACATTGTTGCCTATGAGGCTCACAACATACAAATTGCACCACGACTTGTTAGAAGAAGAAACAAACTTGTACAAAGATAAAAAAGGAAAAATTTGTGTGCATAAAAAGTTGCATTCCATTTTCCATTTGTATACAGAAATGTGCAAGTATTTGTGGTAGGCATGCATAATCCTTAAAGGTATTTCGAAACGAAAATTCACAGAAAATGTTGTTTGATGCCACTGGCTTAGCCCATCATCATATAAGAGCAAAATCACTTTATACAAGCCACATTTTGACTCTTTATGTGCCATTAGTGTTTATAAATACAACCTAGTAATTAATTTTACTATAGGTATTCTCTTAGGCATGTGCTTAATATTGTGACCACCCGTCTATTGTTCTCAGGTGCCAGCCGACATGCTCCATACCAAGTCACTCAGTCGCTGCTTCTCTACCGACACGCTCCTCATGTCCCCTTTCCTCGTTGGCCGAACACCGACCCCAGATAACCTCAACGACTGCCCGTCCTTCGTCACCGACGTCGTCATCAACGAGATCAACGTCGACATCCCTGGCATGGACACCACGGAGTACATTGAGCTCTACGATGGGGGGCGGGGTAATGTCTCGTTGGACTTCACCACTTTGGTGCTGTTCAACGGGGCGGGGTCGGAAGACCTGTCTTACCTCTCCCTGGGGCTGGATGGCTATCGGACGGACTCCAGGGGATACTTTCTGATTGGCTCGCACCTGTTTGGAGAAAGTAAGCAAGAAACTGATCATTCTTATTATTGTTTAAGCAAAAAAAAACAAAAAAATAGCGCCACAGTGTGCTGCATAAGTTATTCATACATTGACCAACCAATCTCTTTAAAAGTTGAAAACTAATTGCCTATCAGAAAATTTCCAATCAGAAAATTTTACATTTTACAATATACTTACATAATTTACTTTACCTAATACTTGACAAACAGATCTGAAATTTGCAAAACACTTGCTCTTCAGAAAATACTTTATTTATTTAAATTATTATGCAGATTTTGCTTGCATAATTCGGCCACTTTGGTTCTTGTTCTACCTCAAAATACATGACTGAATGTTTCATGACTATTTTAAATATGTCTACATTTATACCTGTGAATTCTAGCGCACACTTATTTGTAATTTTTCCTACTATTTCCATTAAGGAGCTGACCTGATGATCCACTCCGCTCCCAGAGGGTTCCTCCAGAATGGGCCTGATGCGGTGGCCCTCTACAGGGCCCACGTGGGCGCCTTCCCCTTTGGAACCACTGTCACCGGAACCAGTCTCATTGATGCCCTGGTGTATGCCATCAACGACAAAAAGGATTGGAGGATGGTCAATAAGCTGGTGCCAGGTACGAGGATAAAGAAAGAGGAAAAAGGCAATTAACAATCAAAAGGAGAAAATATGTCAAATCAGATTTACCAATTTCCTACCTTTGGTACATTTACATCCATTGTGGAACTTATGGTCTTATGGTCTTGGTGGTCTGGAGAATGGTCAATGAACTATTGTGCCAGGTATATGGACGTTTATAAGGGAAAACATTTCGGGAAATGGGATATAACAAATGTATTTGTTGTTGAGAGGTTGTTCCCCTTTTGTTCTCTTCCATTATGAAACAACCCTCATTTTATATGTTCTTGTGTATTCCATCAATAACACATAGGATTAGAGAATGGTCAGTGAGCTAATGTAGTGCCAGGTACGAGGACATTTCTTAGTGAGCAGTTGCTATAGACAGGTTTGACTGTATTATTGCTGCTGGGGGGTGATTCACAAAGATCCTAAGTTGAACTTAACACTAAGTTGGACTTATAAAGTATGTAAAGCCATTTGTAGCCTTGGAATAAAATATATTCAAATGCCAAAATGCAAGTATTTTGGACTTTCATAAATTTTACATGAAGAACATGAAATCTCCTTGATAATACAAAAATATTAGTGATTTAAAACAACATTATATGCCTTTAAAAAGGACTTTTACAAACGGCTTTCCATACTTTTTAAGTCCAACTTAGAGTTAAGTTCAACTTATGATCTTGGTGAAACACCCCCCTGGATTGTTATAGACTAGTGATATGAATGACCGTTTGCTTGCCTCCCCTGTTTTACAGGCTACTTCACAATCAAAGAAGACAGGGCTCATCTTGCCCGAGATGAGAGCTTGAGTCGTTGCCATGGGTTACACCGCCGGGACCCTACTGCCTTTGCCCTGACCCATCCAACACCAGGCAGGCAAAACAACTGCACCGCATCGGTTGACTTTGATAGTGGCAAGTAGTACAATTTTATCAAGTTTACTAATTAGCTGCAGATTCAGATTCTCAACATTTAGTATAGTTTTTCCTGTTTTGTTCTTCTTTTCAATAGAAGTAAAATCATGTAAGAAAGCTAAAAAGAGTTGTACAGTAAAAAAAAAAAAAAAAAAGTATTGAAACATTCACTTGAACTTATGACCCATCAATTATTGATTGACACTATTTTTGCATGAGATTCAAGCAGTACATGTACTGCACGATTGATATATTTATTGTAGTTATAAAAGTAATGATGCATGTTTATTCAAAACTTGTCTTTAGTTCCCTCTACAATTTTGGATACAATAAAACAAAAATTGGAGATTGGTTTATTCCTTGTGATTTATGTCACTAAAATATATATCAGAACTTCTGCAGTCATATACTACTTGATGTAAGTCTTTCCTTTTCTGCTACTGGCAGTTTTGATTATTGAGCTAAATCAAAAACTCATATCAGTATTAGATAAATTGCAATATTATATATATTAGAATTTCTACTTTCTGTGTTTCTATCATGTGACAGCTGTGATCATCAGTGAGCTCAACGTCATCGATGACCCCTTCAATCCAGTGGGACAGTATGTGGAGATCTACGACCACGGAGTGGGCCACACCCTGCTCAACGATCTCCTGTTGGTCTTCTTCGATGGCAGTAATGATAGATCCTACTTTGAGGTGGATCTCTCTAACAGAGTGTGAGTTTTTAGAATTAACATTTTAAACTTTTGATCACAATAAAAATGTTTATTTCTGAAATGTTTGGCCGTCATCAACAGCCTTTGTCAGCATTTTTACCTGACTTGACATTTCTGATTAATTATCATATTGTAGACATTCGGTAGTTTGTATTTCGCGCCCCTGTTCAGTGTGGGTTGAAGGCCCGGCTGTAGATTGCTTCCTTCACCCCTCAAGGTATTGAGCCTCCCTGTCCAAAATATGAGTATTCTGCCAAATATAAATCTTTTATTTGTTGAATCTGTAATTCTCCGGGAGACTAGAATCTTCTAGAGTGAAACCCTTGTGTAATTAGTGCACCTGGGGTTGTTGCATAATGGGATCAATCGCAAAGTTGCGATTAATCGCAAGTCAGAAAATGCGCCTAAATGCGCAACTCAGATTGGCTCACGCGTGCATATTTTCTGACTTGCGATCCAAATAGAGGGCTTTGACTGCTCTCCTGCATGATTACCCCCTTGAAGAATTGCAAGAAATCTAGGATTCCAAACTGAAGTAGTCGGCCAGGAGAGTGTTTCGCAAAGAATTATGTCTCAACATAATTCTGAAAGTCTCTCGTAAGTATATTAAGTAGTAGGCCACTAACAAGAGAATTCATATTCATTTCTACACCCCTCCCCCCCCCCCCCCCTAGGAACCACTTGGTTCCACTCGATTAGAAGAAACATCTTGGGGGATTTTTGTTTGATCTTTCAAATTTTCTATGCTCATTTTCATATATTTTTGGTTATTTTCCCTATGTTTGAAAAAATCTTGAAAAAAAAATAAATTTCCAAACAGAACACATGCTGACGGCTACTACCTGATCGGCACTGGAGATGTATCACCCCGCCCTGACCTGGTCATACCGCAGGGGGTCATCCAGGGGGGGTCGGACGCTGTGGTCCTGTACAGGGTGCCTTCCAACTCCGGGAGTGAGAGCTTTCCACGTGGCTCGGGGGTCTCCACGGACGACATCCAAGACGCTGTCGTGTACGGGTCATCCATGGCCAGCGACGCATCACTGATGACCACTCTGGCACTGGGACAGATGCAGGTGATGGAGGTTGCAGGAAGCAGGGTTGGGGGTGACAGGAGCATAGGAGGAGGAGGGAGTAGAGGAGCTCTCTCTGCCAGCCGATGTCTCTCTAATCAATCTGTAGCGATGTCTGCGTTCATCTCGGCCATTCCTAGCCCAGGTCAGTGTTGCATTCATCTCAATTTCTTTGGTTTTTTTCTTTTTTCTATTTGATTATATGTCTTTCTTGTTTTATATCTCACTTTCTATTTACCAACTCTTTCTATACTCTCCCTGTTTTTCCGATGAACTGTAATTGTTTTAGAAAATTATGTCATTATAAAAGTAAATTCAAGAAAAAGATTGTCAACTTCACTTACATGCTTGCTCAGTATCTACCTTTATGTTCATATTCAGGATTGGTCACAAAATATGACTTACAACAAATTCAACTCCTCTTCAGTAGATTTATTTGTATTTCAGAATAGAAAAGGTTTGAACATCAAGACTTTTTATGTCATTTTAGTCAGCAATTTTTTGTTTTATCCTCCCGGTAGGCACTCAAAATAATTGCATGCTGCCGCCTGTCATTATCAATGAGCTCAACCTAGAGAACCAGGCAGTGGGGTCAAGGGAGTTCATTGAACTGTTTGATGGAGGCCAAGGTTCAACGCCCTTGGACAGCCTGATTGTGGTGCTGTTTGCAGGCGTGAATGGAGGGAGAGCCTACAAGACTATCCCTCTACAGGGTCACCGAACTGATGAGTAAGTACAAACTAAATCTTTTCTATGAAATTATATTGCATCGGCTTTGACTGAAGGAAGTTAAGTGACCTCTCAGGTATGTGTCAAAGGTCATGACCCTGAGACAGCCTGATTGTGGTGCCGATTGCAAGGGTCACTGAACTGATTTAGTAAGTAGAAACTAAATCTTTTATATGAAATAAGATTGCATCAGCTTTGGGTGCAAGAAGTTTATTGAACTCTTTGGTATGTGTCAAAGGTCATCACCCTAAGATCTGATTGCGGTGCTGTTTGCAGGAATCAATGTAGATAGTGTGTACAAGACTATTCCAATAAAGGGTCATTGAACTGATCAGTAAGAGTTCTAGAAATGTATGTTTTTAAAATTCACTTTGCCAAAATTTGGCAAACTTGACATTGGCATCTAAATGTACCATTGAAACTTCTTCAATGACATATTCTATATTAAAATGATAGAATATTTGTCGAAATATGTATGGAATTGATATAGAAAGATTTCCCCTTTTGACCCGGGAATGGATACTTCTTGGAAGATGTACCAGACACTTTTAATTTGCACACTTTCATTTCTGTCAAGGAATTGTTCTTTGAAATGTTCAATGAAATAATGATATTCTATATTAATATAGAATGTTTTTAGTTGTAATATTTATCAATCGATCTGATATCGAAATATTCCCCCTTGTGACCTCCAGGAATGGCTTCTTCTTGATCGGCACATCCCAGTCCTCGACCTACCTAGACATCTCCGTTGGCAACCTTGGGCACAGCTTCCTCAGGAATGGTGCTAACGCTGTGGCCCTCTATCGAGGCGACCATCGGGACTACCAGCCTGGGATGCCGGCCACTTCCCTGGGCCTGGTCGACGCTCTCGTGTTTGGCACCGTTGACCACCGCAGTATCATGCTCGTAAACGAGCTTCTTCCTGGTGAGACCTGTACATCGTGTATATGATAGTTATTGTTGAGTATTGTCTCTTCTTGTATTTCTTTATTGGTGATCTTGTCTCTTTTTCATTCTCTCTCTCCTTTGTGTGCAACCTAACTTTATATCAACTGGGTATGTAAAACGTGGGAATTTCGACATGCTATCTGTAAAATAAAGATACGTTAGTGTAACACTTGTATGGATTATATGAACAATTCTGATTATCTTCAGCTATGAAACAAAATTTGTCATCTTGGAGGTGTTCCACAAAGCACTACAATCAATTTCAGCATTGATTCAAGGGGATGATTGTCACCCAAAATCAATGTTAAAAATAATGTTGTTTTGTTGTTGTTAGTGAAACGCCCTACTGTTTTATCTGACCGACAGGATGACTATAATGTCTATTCCATCCCATCAGGTCAAGACCAGGTGACCGAGGATGCTAGATTCCAGGTGGGAGACGCAGGGCTGAGCCGCTGCGAGTCACAGCGCCCCCTCCAGTCTACAGCCTTCAAGCTGGCTCATCCATCGCCCCGGCAACCAAACCTGTGCTCCCCAGAGGCTGGCACTCCGTCGCCACCCCAGCTGGTGGTCATCAACGAAGTCAATCCGTTTGACGTCGCGACGGGAGGAAAAGAGTTCATCGAGCTGAAGGGGCCACCCAGTGCCTCCTTGGACGATCACGTCATAGTGATAGTCATGGAGAACACCAACGTCGCAACCGTCTCTCACGTCGTCGATCTGAGCGGGAAACGACTCGACCCAGGTGGATTCTTTCTTATCGGTGCTGCCACCGTGTCACCACTACCCACAGTATTATTCCCGGAAAGAGCCAATGGTACGCTCGAGGCAACAGGGGGCGCTGTGACTATTTTCCGTGGCCAGCCGGAGGAGTTCATGGTTGGATCTTCGGTGCGCGTCAACCGGATCGTCGATGCTGTGGTATACAGCAATGCAGCCCAAGCCAGTATGCTAGGTGCATTAACCACCACTGGGAAGACATTCGTGGATGATGCAAGGTGAGTTTGTGCTGATTTCTCTCTAAAAGATTAATTTCTATTATATTCTCGTATGATTTGCTTCAGCATTTGTTGATATAATTATTATATTTAGTACAATTATTCTGCAATGTATTAGAAATACCAGGTGTACTTGATTATACTAGTACAAATACTTGTGCAAATAACATTTATATTTTGTTCTCACAATTTCTACTTTTGCATTTTATATATTTGTAATTGTTTTGAAAAGTTTGCAAATAAAAAAAAATCAAAATTGAATTTTTAAAAATTAATCATAAAAAAGATTTGTAATCTAAAGTAGATAGCAAACTAGTGGGGCCGTAAAATAAAAAAAATTAACAAAATTTCTGCATTGATACTAGTTTGCTAACATATTCAAATTGCATGCACAGTGTTTTTTAACAAGTGTTGATCTTAGTAACCTGAGCATTTGCCTAAGCTTTTCGCAACATAGCAGCAATCAGTGTTAGCTCATTGGATTCAAGTTTTAGCTTATGATTGACATTTGCATTAACTGTATTTGTTTGTTATGACATCAGCGTTCTTCCCGGTGACGAGACCATCTCTCGATGTTCTTGCTGCGAGCTGAGGTCCACCTTTGTATTCATGCTGACCACTCCAACCCCCGGGAGTGAGAACGCCTGCCCCGGGCACCAATATGGCCGGAAGATTCAGCTCAGACTGCTGGACATGGTGTACGGTGTGTACAGAGGGAATTCCGATAGGATGATGACTGCTATTAGAGACGTGATCGTTGATGGGGTGAAGAAAGAGTGCGCCTGTCGATTCAACGCTTTGTATTTGCAAGGTACATATGCTTGATTGATTGATTATTTGGTTGGTTGGTTTATAATTGATTGATTGATTGATTGATTCAAACTGTGATGATTGTCAAATTAAATGAATAACGTCTCTTTGTTATTCTGTATTTCTTTCTCATCAAAGTTTATAGAGATGAACTGGTGATCATAATGTAAGGTGAAATTGTATTTGAATAATTATTTCTGTAGCTCATTACTGCTTTATTTACTTTAGATTACTTGTGTGTAGAGACGTATTAAAAGCAGTTTGCTTATTTGCACCTGTTAGCATCAGTTCTTTTGATTCATGGCCAGTACTTGTTGTTTATATTGTTGTATGTTATTGTTTTTGTTGTTCTTCTTCTTGTTATTATAATTCAATGCAGGGCAAGACGTGTTGTTGTTTTTTTTTTTTTTTTTTTTTGGGGGGGGGGGCTAATTTTCAAGCTTGCCTGCATGAAAACTCAAAAATTTCATTTGCACTGAACTCTTTTATGATTTCCATTGTTTTTTTTTTGTCATTTCGGGGGCGGAGATCGTCCTGAACCCCAGTGTATTTTTACACTGTTTCTTTGTACCGTAACCTTTTCTCTCTCTCTGTGTCTGAACAAACCAGATGAGCGTCTGTTGAACGGCAGTGTGATCTACCAGGCCGTGTTGTTGGCCCTTAGTCCCACGCAGGCTTCTCGGCTGTGGGATGCCTACACCAGCTTCGTCGGACGCACCAAGAGCGTGACGATCCTGGGCAAGGAGTATCTGGTGGATGGCACGTGCGTCGCTGACTGCAGTTCCAAGGCGGAATATCGTAAAGCCGTCCTCGTGCATCCAGGTGATTATTCAGTAATTCATATATATATAACAATGTCCCTTGCATTCTCAACTGTCAAGATTTCTATTATTAATCAAACTGGAGCATCCTGCCATCTTTAAGGGTGTTAGTTAGATGGACTTTTTTGTGCCTCGTGAAAATGCAAATGTGCCATACATGTAGTTTTTAGATCATCATCATCATCATCATTATACTGAGTGTTTCTACAATACTGTCATGATATTACAAAAATTGCCACTTTCTCTCATTGATCCCAGGCCCAGCCATGATCGTAGGAGTCACAGTAGCAGTTGTCTTGGTGATAGGCTTTGCAGCGGCCATTTTGTTCTACTTCAAGAGGAAGAGACCAATCTCTTTCAAAATGTAAGTAAACCTGAAAGATTTAAATGCATGGTTACAAGATAAAAATTTGAATTGGTGAGGTATGTTTTCTAAAAACTATTGTTAATGATACAGATCGAGGACAGTCTAGATGTGATCCTGAATGGGTTATTAATTTAAACTTCAAAGTGACCACTGTAGGCAGGTGGTCACTATAAATATGTTTTGTAAGTTTTGTATAACTGTTTTCTTCTGCACATGATCCATTTGCAGTGCAATTAATACATTGAAGTAGGTGGCTTTAGACAGGTAACCACTATTAGACATGTTTGACTATACATTGAATATCAACATAACAGTTGCAATTATTTGTTAAAAATGAGGACTAAATATTGCCTTTGTAGTTTATGCAATCATCCCAAGCAACGTACACCGTGTCTGGAGTGCATTCTTATTGAAATGTATACATCTTTTATGCTAATTAATGTCTCTTTTTGACCCGTTCCCTGATAGATTATATCATTCTCGTAGAGTTAACCGATTCAAGACTATTTGATTTGGTATAACATTCATTCTTTATAGACCCCAGCCGAGTTTCTTCCGGTCCTAAAAAGGTTTAATTGTATATGGCACAATAACTAGGTTTGCTATATATAATAAAGGAATTAACCTGTTCCCTTTGAGCTCTCAAAATCTCCATAGACTTTGTACACGACCCACCCGGTTCCCGTAGTCAAGGGGTTAATTAATTATCACTCCCTTCTTATCTCCCAAACAGGGGAACGATGCGTTACTTCAAAGAGGAAATAGACTTGGACGGAGAGTTCCGAGTGACGAACGCCTGTCAGCTGGAGGACCTGGACGTGCTTGCACGCGAGACCGACGACAACTTTGTCAATCCTTACTTTGGTGTCCCGCCGACCGTCCTTGAGACAAGAGAGACTGCCATTCTGGGCAATGGCAACAAGAATAGCCCGGTCAGTGTAGATCTGGAGGTGGACACTAGCATCAGCCATGCATGAAACATTCCAGGTTAAAATGTGCCATTTTGTAGCCGTTTTCGGAATGAAGATACACACAAATATATGTGTGCGTTTTGCTACGCTAGCATCAGTTATGCATGAAAATATTTCTCAATGTGAAACATTCCTGATGGAAATATGCTGTTCTATAGCCATTTTCTAAAATGAAATTGTTTTTCTGACAATCCCTTCTTTGGAGTCCTGCCCATAATGCTGACCGTCCTCAACACAACAGACACTGCTGTTCTGGACAATGGTAACAAGAATGGCCCGGTCAGTGTAGATCTGGAGGTGGACCCTAGCATCAGTTATGCGTGAGAGGAGGTCTCGCTTTGAAGCATTCCTGCAGGAAATATGCTGTTTTGTACCCATTTGGGGGGAATTAAGGCGCACAAACCTCTGTGTGAACTGCTACAAAATGACCACAAAATGACTCCAAAATGCTATCAGAAAAACTACAGAACAGTAAGTAAGTTTTGTCTGATATGTATAAACACATTCTTTCAATAGAAGATGAAAATATTATATATGTACATGTATCACGAAAGCGGAATTATAGATCTTGCTTAGATTGCAAAAATTAATTTTTGCTTTTGTAGCAGAAAATGTTGCACCTTAGAATTTGAAACTAGTATCATGTATTGTTCTTTGCTAGAGATAGGGGACACTTTATATAAACCCCTCACAAAAAGTTACACAATTCAAGTTCGAGCGTTGATATCTATTTTGTTATGAAATGCTCCTACTTGAATTTGATATAATTGATAACCCCATTTATTCCCCTTTACATCGATGCCTCATTTGTAATGATTATGTAATTATGGAATGGCAGTAGACCTGAATATGGAGCCGTGTCAAAAGCAAAATGTACAACGTTATTGTCAATGTGAATTCTTCATTTCTTTGGAGATTAACGTGTGTTTTGAATGGTCACACTATAACAATGCATTTTGCAACATTTCAATCTTGGCTTGGCACCATATTTAGGTGTAATGCACATTCCATAATAACCATTACAATAAGGATATCAATGTAAAGAGGAATAAACAGGCCTTTCAATGATACCAAATTCATGTAAGATATTGCAGGGACAAGAGAGTTATTAACGTTCAAACTTGAATTGTGGAACTTTTTGTGACGAGTTTAGATACTAGAAGAAGTTCTGCTTCAAAATGTGCACGATAGCATAAACCCTGACTTTCATCAGTAAAGCATTTCTGCCCGTGGAAGGAAAATGATTCTGACCTTGAATCAGAAAATTGTTATTTTCTACATTTTAAAATAGTTCTGCCCAGAAATAGTTACTAGCTAGTATCAAATATGATTGAGAATAGATGTGCCTTAGAATTTGATGACATCTAGGTATGAGTTTTGCAGGGAAATAGTTGTGTCTTAGAGGTGGCCATTGGTCCTTTCATGAAAGTTGATGTTATATTGCAGTGCCTGTAGACTGTAGTGGTACACATTTTGAATTTCACTTTCAAAACAATTGACCACAATGGTTTGATACTTATATTACACATGTCAATTTCAGAGAAGATTTTCTCTATTGTATTTGAAAAATTGTGTTTACCTTGATATATATCTAGGGAGAATTCACAGAAAGAATGAGTGCTAAATGTACATACTAAAAGTGATGTGGAGTTTAATACAAAGGTAATCCTTTGTGATCTAACTATATCATAATGTTGAGAAACTGTTTTCTTTTTTTAAACATTATACTGTACAAAGACAAAGAAGTTATGTAAATTAGTGAAATATTTTGACGATGACTATACATATGTCTTACTTTTTATGCCTCCGCCAACGAAGTGGCCGGAGGCATTATGTTTTCGGGTTGTCCGTCCGTCCGTCCGTCCGTACGTACGTCCCGTTTTCGTTCTCGCGATATCTCAAGAACCAGTTGACGGATCAATTTCAAACTTGGTATGAGTGTACATATTGGGGTGACAATGATCTGATTAGATTTTAGGGGTCATGAGGTCAAAGGTCAAGGTCACAGGACTCAATATATATACAAAAATGCCTCGTTCTCGCGATATCTCAAGAACTGGTTGACGGATTAAATTCAAACTTGGTGTTAGTGTAGATATTGGGGTGGCAATGATCTGATTAGATTTTGGGGTTCATGAGGTCAAAGGTCAAGGTCACAGTACTCAATGTATGTGTAAAAAAGCCTCGTTCTTGCGATATCTCAAGAACCGTTTGACAGATCAATTTCAAACTTGGTATGAGTGTACATATCGGGGTGCCACTGATCTGATTTGATTTGGGGGGTCATGCGGTCAAAGGTCATGGTCACAGGACTCAATATGTATGCGAAAATGGCTTGTAATGGCAAAACTTCAAGAACTGAATGTCAGATTTCAATCAAACTCGGTACCTGAATGTATCATAAAGAGTCAACGTAGCCATAAAATGTTGGGGTCATGAGATTGAGGTCAAGGTCACGGGACTCATTATGCATGCAAAAAAGCTTGTAATGCCAAAATCTCAAGAACTAAATGTCAGATTTCAATCAAACTTGGTACCTGAATGTTTGTTAGGGAGCCATCAAAGATTAGGGTCATATGGTCAAGGTCACAGGACTCAAAATATATGAAAAATATTTTTAAAAATTAAATCAGTGCATGTTAATTTGGGCTTGATATTAAAATCACGTGATAGCGGAGGCATAATTTTCGATTGCGCGCAATCGAAGATCCATCTAGTTAAAAGTTACTTCCATGCAACATAAACCCAGATGAAAAAGAGGGTGTTATTATATGAAGTGTGAATGATCGATTTGTGTATTTGTGAAGTGAATGATTTATAAAGTTTTACATCGACGGATTGTAAGTAAGATCAATAGCTTCACCAGAAGAGATATGCGGAAATGTCCTTTGTTCAGGGGAATGAAGGAATGAACTTGGATGGATGGATGGATGGATGGATGGATGGATGGATGGATGGATGGATGGATGGATGGATGGATGGATGGATGGATGGATGGATGGATGGATGGATGGATGGATGGATGGATGGATGGATGGATGGATGGATGGATGGATGGATGGATGGATGGATGGATGGATGGATGGATGGATGGATGGATGGATGGAATGATGGAGAGGGGGATGGATGGAGGAATTAATACATGAGTGGATGGATGGATGGAAGGATGAATATATGAGTGGATGGATGGATGGAAGGATGAATATATGAGTGGATGGAGGGAATGATGGATGGATGTATGGATTGAAGGATGGATGGGATGAATCGAGGAATGGAGGGATGAATACATGAGTGGATGGATGATCACCTTCTGAACAAAAGAAATTGCTTGCGGATAACCGAATGTGATTAGGGAAGAATATGAACATTTATTTTGAAATAATACTTTTAATTATTAGACTGAGGGTCTGTCAATATCATGTTAGAACCTCAGAATGTAACAGATGGTTTTACTTTTTGAAGTGTAAAGAGACCTTATGATGATTGAATTATTTTTTTATTGTGGATAGGGTATAGACTTGTATGCATGATTATATGCTAATTTCTGAGTATATATATATATACTCATGGATTGTAGAATATACAATTTTAGTGCTTGTGAAAGAGGTTGGAACAAAAACACAAAATGGTTATTTTAAGTATATTGAGTGGAAATTATGAAAGACCAAATTGATATTCCTAATAGACCAAATGCAGTGTGATGTTATGAGTAAATGAATGACATTTTGTAATGATTTGCCAACTCTCTTAGCTACTCCTCCGTATGGGCCATGAATACTTAAATGTGTTATTTTTCAAAAAAGTCAAGTGAAACCACTATTATAGTCAGAGAATTGTTAAAGGCTGAATGTAGGGCTCAAATAATGTACATATTTTACTACTTTCTTATGTTATCGTAAATGACAAATGTGGGAGAAGTGTTTGGTGTCTTTTTGTCTAAAATACATAATTGTATTCTGCATTTACATTTGAATAAGGTGTTCAGTCACAAAGGAGTAAGAAAGGGGGCTACACCCCCCCCCCCCTTAGTTGTTAAATTGCAAATATGTTATATTTCTTATCCTTTTTCAATATTGAGCACAAACTACATGTGTAATTACACACACACAACAGTTTTATGTTGAACCATTTATAACGGTTTACACATTTGTTTGTGTAGGTATATTACTTTGGATTTGCCCAGGAGAATTTTGTCTTTGCATCACTACACTAATCTAAAAGAGTAAAATAGTGATAAATGTTTTGACATAAAAAGCACTGTGTACAATGGTTGTGTAACTCGTAACATTCTTCTAGTTGTACCAGTTGATAATTCAGGGCTAACTGATTCAACATTTTGAAATATTGCAATAAGAAGCCAATGATTATAATAATACTGTTTCATTCAAATTTTCTGCCAAAAAGTGATATGTGAATAATGTTTTTTATTTGATTAAAACAATAGTTAGTTTATCATGTACAGAATTTGTATTCATTGTCTAAAACTTAAAACAAAATCTTCTAATCTCAGGATTGATATCAAAGTGGTTGTGAGATTTATTCATTATGTAATACCCCTAAATGCTTGATTGTGTGTTTAAATTTTATCTTGCCAGATTTTCTGATGGAAATTGTAAACTCTTTATCCAGAGTTCAGTTATCCATTACCCAATTCCCTTTGAGGTTCTAATATCTCAATAGACTTTGTATATAGGCCACTAGGTTCCTGTAAGCAACGGTTAAACAGCAATTGTTGAAATTGAATTTACTTCAATTTGCCATAAGTATTGCAGTTCATTCCGCGTTTCGTTCTGGTGTTCATTTTGGTGTTTAAATCATTATTATCTTGCCATATTTGCTGATGGAAATGCCAAACATTGTATCGTAACTCATTTTTCTCAAGATTTTACGGTAAGAATCTTTCTTCATTGCCCTGTTTTTACAAGATTTTTAATGGTTTTTATTTCCATAATGCCTGATTTGTTGGCTTATATATATCATCTTTCAAAATGATTGGAGGAAATGTGATAAATGTACTTTGTTATCCATAGATAAGTTTGTTGACAAGATTTGTTAAGGGTTTTATACTTGTAATGCATGATTTGAGGGTTTAATACCATCTCACATTAATTTGTTGCAATTGGTTGCGAGTCAGAACTTGACTAAATGTGCAAATCTGGTTAATTTGTATCTGACTTGCAGTTAATTGCAACTTTACAATCGATTTTGCAACTCTTTTTGCAGCACCCCCAGATCTTCTAATTGATATGTTATGACATTTATTAATTTGGAGTTTCAATATCTTGCCAGTTAGTTGTTATTCTCTATACTTTGTAGTCAGTTATCCAGAAGGAAGGGATCAATCCTTCTCAGTAATAGTGAAGGTTACTTAATAGTAAAGTTGCGGTACTTATTACTAAGATTTTGACCCATTTAAATGGTTTTTATTACATTTTGATGCACAATTTCATAAAAAAAAGTGTCACACTATTCAGTACTAACCCCTTCAACTCACCAGATGCACCTCAGAATAGGTTACCTAGATAGATGGCGCTTTATAAATGCGTGATATTATTATTATTATTATGCTACTAGCCCAAGCTTTCCTTGAAGATTGTCTAATGCTTGCCCATACTAGCAACTGAACATTAATACGTTTACCTTAAAATAGACTTTGAAAAATGATATACAGTGGAACCTCATTATATAAAGAGCTCTGTTATAACATAACCTCTTATAAAAACAGATATTTAACTAGTACAAGTTCTTTATATGTATATTTTAAAATAAAAACCCAATTGTACTTATCAAGCAAGGTAGTTTAATGGGAATTCTAGCTCCTTGCATATTGAGGTTCCAATGTGTTGACTAGAATTTTGAAGAAAAGGCCTGTTGGAATAGTAATGCATTCAAGTTCAAGGAGTTATAGAAGCAGAGTAAACTCGATGTGATGGGGTTTATTTCTACCAAAGTCAGTCCAACATGCCATATATGCTATTGTATCAAGTTTTATTAATATTTTCCCGGGCTCCAGAAAATGGTAAAGTATAACGGTGTTCTTTACTGATCAGTTTGTCTGGTTCTAACTTGCCAAATTTGTAATACGCTGTAGTTAGCCTAAACCAATTTTTTTTTTTTTAATGCCATGTGCTATTTGAGTTCATATTTTTAAGTATGAATTTTTGAAAACTAATGATTCAAGTATTATTAATATTCTGGTGCAGGGACAATCAACAAGCTAGCAAGTAGAACAAAACATACAGGGTTATTTTAAAGTATATATGGACTATCGTGGTATTCAAGGAAGATATTATGAGTTCCATCAATTATTATTGTATAAAAATTTTTGTATCAGAAAGTGTTTGTGTTTGTATTGTATAACTGTGAAGTACTGAAAGTGTCTTTTATTTTATTTTACTGTATCTAGTTTACTGTATAGCTACATTTATGTGTGTATAATATATTTTTACATCATATTCCTGAGAAAAAAAAATCATACATGTATATGGATTGTATTATTTGCCTTGTATATTCTGTCATGACTAGTAACCAACATCAAGAATGTTTGTGATTTAAACAAAAAAATGTTTATGATCAATTTAAAAAAGGGTGAAAGTGCCAAAGAAACTGGACAGGGGGTTGTGTATTCCCTCCTTTATTATACAAAGTGTTTCCAGGGAGCTGGTATAATCTCAGATGTGATTGTTATAGAACAATAGTTTTAAAGTTATATCCCATACTAGACAGGAAATCAGTCTCTTATGAGGCATTCTTTGTAATTAAAGGGATAGTTAAGAGTATGGCAAACATAATTGTACTCATTAAAACTTGTATTATCATTAAAAACTAGCAATTATAATTTAATGATGCTTGAATTGTAGTAAAAACCTACAAATGGTTGAGTGACGGCTGTTTTCATTTTAAAAGCAGCCGTTAACTCAAGAGGAAGGTTGGTCTCGCAACAATTCAATTTATTCCGATTGGATATATTTATGAATATTTCAGTTCATGTTTCTGAACCAATTTTGATCCGACAATGGTGATTCTGTCTTTTAAATTGTGTGCTCTTTCAGATTTAAACTTAGTTTTTCATTACCTCACAAAAAATTATTTTTTTGAAGTGCCGTCTAAACCCAAACTGAAGTATCCCTTTAAGATGTTTTCCTACACACCCCTGCAGTATATTATGGGGTGGTAAGGACAAAAACACATTTATCAAAGAATACTAGTATACCACATTAAATGTGGCTATTTCTGAATTATCCCATAATATGTACTGAATTGTCAAGTCAATTGTATGAGAGATATCTAATAAATAATGTATATATACATTTTTTCCCCTCAAACCGTGTTTTAATTTGTAATGATTCTGTTCTTTACTTTAACATTTGTTGACAAGATATCTTGAGTAGTCAAATTTCAATTTGAATTTGAATTTATTCGTTGTTTCCAACAAAACATTACGAATCAATTATAATCATTTACAAAATACTGCCCCAAACTCGTTTCCACATACAATAATGCACACACACCCACATACACACACACACACATACACACCTTTTTTCATGTTGTATTCCTACAAATTAACAACAATAAAAACATCAATAACAATTCCATATAAATAAGCATAATACAAATAAAATTGTCATTTACATAAAGGAAGTGCATAATTATATATTAACATTTACATCAAAATATCAACTGCCTACCCGTGTCACTCAACCTCTGAAATCACAGCCGTAGGAGGGGGGGGGGGGGGGGGGGGGGGGCTGCAGCCCCCCAGCCCCCCTGGAGTTTTGGAAACGGCCATATTCTGGCAAAAAGCACCTTAAATTTGGGAAAAAATCACCTTGAATTCAGGCAAAACCATGATATTCGGACATATCAGTGTCATATTTGGGCAAACTCTAGTCATATTCCGGCAAAGTCATGTTATATTCGGGCAAACTGATGACATTTTAGAGCAAAAGAACATCATTTTCGGCAAAACTCATCCCATATTCGGGAAAAATATAGTATGTTATTTACAGACTTAATCATCTAAAACATTTTCAGGGGTCAACAAGGCAAGACCTTTTCCTTTTCTTTTTTTGTTTGCTTGTCAGGTGAAAAAGGGGAAGGATAATTATTTGGGGCAAAAGACCTCGGGCCCCCCTGTGAAAGATGTGCTGCTACGCCCATGTCTGAAATGGACCCCAAATGGACCCCAAATGGCGTATCGCACCTTCTTAAGTTTACACCCCTAAAAGAAGTAATGCTTTGAAAACCTACCCTGAAAGAAAAACATTACAAAAATGTGCCTACCCTTTTTTGTGATTTTTTCTTTTCTTTTGAAGGGACCCGTAAGTGCTATGACTCATGAGTGCTGAAACCCTAACCCACTCCTATTCTAAGGAAAACGTTGAAGATGTAGTATAGCTGAAATTGATGCCCTTTTGTCGCTTTTTTTGGGACGTGGGTGCATAGCCAGTCATGTTGGGAGTGACCCCCCCCCCCCCCCCCCCCCCCGCCCACCACCCTGGGCCAAACATGGCTCATAAATTGGGAGCTAGTGCAAGCTAAGATTATGACTGGATCCCTTCAAAGTTTTTAAAGCTGTACAAAATTAAAACTTTATAATCTGTAATCTCCGCCCCCACCCTCACTTTTGATGTTAAATTATTTTTTTCTTTTTTGGGGTGAAAATGGTTTTATCTCAAAAAGCGCCCATGTTCAATATTGGCGCCACTAGATGCCCCAAGCACTACACTGGCATGCATCATCCAACTTCGCATAGCTGTGGCCCGTTATTTTTTCACCTAGGGCTTTTCATACGGCCAGCACGTGTGTCTGTGTGTGTGTACGGGTACACAAAATGGGTATTATGCATACACAGAAATCTGTACGTGGTATTGCTGCATGCAAAATATACACGCGCACACTGCATTTTATGCACACTGTAAATTCACATCGGGTGAAGATAACTGCAGCTGAGCGCCGGAACTACCCAACAGATAAGAAGATGAGCTAGCGATTTCAGTTTGGATTCATATTTTGTGATGGTTATCTTTGACTGCTAAAATTGCCACAGCAAAGGCCTACGTGCTTTCCAAAACATGTAAGTACTGACTAATGCTGTAAAATATTTATGTTGGTATTAAATGTCAATCATGTTGCATTTATTTTATAGATTAGACTTAGAGTTGCATTTCAATGAATGAATGATGCCATGCCCATCTCCAACTCCAAGTCTCCATGACTCCATAATTTAAGGCATGCATGCAGTGAAATGCAGGCAATGGGTCAAAACCAACTGATTCAGCATATTCTCTAGTCTAGAATAAAATTCATGTTTTGTATCAACTATCATATTGAAAAGTTTTGGGGCCAAATGCACAAACTCAAAGGCCGCTTTTTGCGTGTGAGACTGTGTGTACTGACTACTGTGTCAGTGTGAGAGAGAAGTTGTGGGCTATGCACGCATGACGTCACTCCTATGGCAATTTTGCAAGAAGGAGACTGATTGAGCGAAAACTTTGAGAGAAAAATGATCCCTGGTTTTTTGATCAATCAGAAAGAAACATATCATCTTGTAGGAAATTGTTTTAGCTTCGTAATCTTAGATCCAATTATCTGGCTCGAGCTCTTCGAAGTATTGTTCTTTCGCGAGCATCGGACAAAGACGATGGTGTCTTCAAATATGCGCTGTCTCCCGGGGTTTTCTAAGTTACTAAGTCCCTTTAAAGGGATCTAGCAACTGTGTCCAAATGATCCACAAAAATTCAGTAGATTAGAAATCTAGTAGTAGTAGTGGTTCTCGTAATAAAAGCATGGAACAGGTTTATTTTGGTTTTTCAAATTTCCCTTTCGTTTGAAAGATATTTACTATTTACTAAGTGTTCGGATTTTTCACTATGCACTGGATCGTCGTAATTGTACAAAGTCAGGGCAATGAGTTAGCAAATGTCTCTTTGCATTTTTGCTCATTACTTGGCCATAACATCCATTTTTACGTGAAATTTTCAAAAAATACTCTGAGAACATATCAGATCACAAAACTACACATTATATACCAACCATTACTTTCTACACATGTGCCAACAAATATACTAGATCCCTTTTAAAGATTTCTAATTTTCTTGTATGTATGATATGAAACTATGGTATTAAATCAAAATAAGCAACTATTACAAGATGTAAGATGGTGCTATGCAGTTGCAAATTTGAGTATGAAAATAACAAAATAAAATGTTGAAATGGGCCATTCTTTGAAAAGTGAAACTTTTTCGGAAAAATTGGTTTTATTTTTCTGTTGTTTTATTGCATTTTTGGAATGATCCATGTGTAAAGTTTCATGAGATATATGATTTATATTAAATAAAGACACTTTCATACTTACTCATTTGCATAAATTTACATATTTCAATATTTTTCTAAAATCATAACTCAGAAAATAATCAAGATATCAAACAGATATCTAGCAAGCTTATTCTTCTCACTTTCCTGTACATGTTGATACCAACTTTGTAAAAATTGAACCTTTAATTCCTTTCTAAACCTGATATTATAAAATTCCCATTTTCCCATTCATATTGTACATGTCACACACGTGACCACCCCAAAATGTCACACAGTGACCAGACGTTACCACATAATTAAATACAATAAAAAACAACGGTTTGATATAATTCTTATTCATTACTATTTTTGTACTTACAGATCTATAATACTTGTCTGGTAATAATATGAACATTATAGCTTTTCATATTTCAAAGGATTTCCCAAATGAAATTTAGTTATGAAAAAAGTGCTCCGTGCGAAGTCACACACGTGACCCATGCCATTTGACCTCTGACCTTGAGTAACGTAATCCTAATCAAATCTTTTGTGTTAAGTCTGAAAGACTTCAACATATTCAAGTCATATACAAAGTAAAAATCATTATACCTCTTATACTTATTGAAATATAAGCATCCTATTTCAAAATTTGTCATGTTTTGGGTCACACACGTGACCAAGAATGGCCCAAATAATGTATTATAATTTCACCACAAAAATTAAATCCTCTACCTACTTCAAAATATTTTTTTCCATAATCATACTTGTGATTTATGAGTTAAATCATCAAAATTATTTTATAATTTCCTGACTCTTCCGTAGCCTTGTTTGGTGCTATTTTCTATATATATTTGTATGCATGGATACATTTTTACTTTTAGCTCCAACTCAGAATTGTTTAAGTGTCTTGATAAATGGGGCTGAATTTCTGTTTGTTAATTTCTTTGAAAGTTTGTATCAGATGCTTGATTTTTTTAATAGAATTATGTAACACAATGCTGAATAACTTTCAAAGGCTAAGTCAAAGATATGACAAGAAAGTCTGTGCAGAATAATTTGTTGATAGTCCAGCCAGCTCAGAGGAACATGATTGTGCCTAAAATTACCTTTGAGTATACCGCCCTCTCATGTTTAAATAGTGCCTATAGATGATGTCTGTCCATCTGGGAAGCTAGGCGTAGCTTCACAGCTGGCAGATGTGCTAAATATATAGCAGCCTGTGTGCAGTAGCTGGAAAAGTGTGTGGACGAATTGACATACCAATCTAACGAGTCACCTCTGCATGATGATAAATACAATGAATCATCACAGTTTGCCATTTTCTCGCTAAAATATTTTGTTTGAATGTTCTTATCAAATCAATAAAAGAAAGGATGAGGCAGATGTTCCAAGTCATAAACTGTATTGTTTATTTCAAGTCCTTGTCACTCACTCTCCCTCCATACTTGGCCTTGGTACCATGACTCATGAGTCATAGGTGTGGCATTTGTGATGTGTGATGCTCAGAAATTATTCATTTATGATTACTGTTATGCAAAGTGCATCCCCTCCCATCATATAGAGAATTTCCCTGTGGACACTACAAAATTGTATTGATTTTTTGTTACCTACTCCCTATTCCCTAATTACATTTAGTGAAATTCTCTGTGCATGCACATGTGTTGATATTAACCCTTTCATGTCTATTTGATTTCATTTGGGTATGTGCATTTTATGAAAGACTACAGACCACACCCTTTGAGGATCAAAAGTATGGGGTAAAATGGTAGTTTTACATGCAAATTGCAAATTGCAAGTCTTTTTTTTATACATATATTATAATAGATATTAATGAGTAAGTAATGTTTACCATTTTTTCTTGTATCCTTCATACATGTACATATTATGTATCTTCTCTTTGAATCACTAACAAAACATACATTTTACTTTTTACATTTCTTATGGCGATCCAGCTACTGAAAACAATTAACAGTGACTGTGCTATAGTTGATGAATGTTCAAAGTAAACAATGCATGGGCATAGAATGCTTTAAAAAATAGGCCCACTCACTCCAATACCACTGCCAAGTCTGTTATGAGAAATTCCCTGGTGGGCGTGTTGTTTGGTATATTTTGATATGAATCAGCGCTATGTATTGATTTAGCTACTGGATGGGATAAAAGCAAGATAAACAACTGATTCAAAAGGGTCACAATGGGAGCTAGAGCTATGTTTGTGTAAATATATTGATTAGTTTGTATGACTAGTGCGTGATTGGTGAAAAAACAGTCAAACCATTGCCTATGCTATGGGAACCCGGTGGGCCCTAAGTTAACTCTTTGGGGATTGTACAATCTAGTGGGGAACAGGTTAAAGGGTACCACCACCCAAAAATAATATTCTTTATAAATGAAACGTATCATCTTTAGTAGTCCATTCCATTAACAAGTTCAGAAAAATATGTTTCCAGAAAAAATATATAATTGGAAAACGCATCACCATTCTAAAGCATGGGTCTGCATGTACGAAGACTACCTTTGTCCAGAGCAAACGAATCGTCCAGAATTCTATTGTCTCCAAAAGTACGCGGTGAATAGCATTGGCGCACTCGCACATGTTTGGCGCGTACGGAACCATGAAATAATAATGGTTCCGTGGTAATTAATTGCATTGTTTATGAATTACACAACCCTTTGCAAAAAGTTGGGTATCTATTATTTTGATATCACAAAACGGTATGTGTTCTTTTCCTGGTGGTCCCCTTTAACTGAACTAGCTGAGGTGGGTCCTGATAGAAAAAAACAAGTTGTGACATAATTGTCAAAGTATACAAAACCATCAATTACTGAGCAGTTATGTTTCACCAAAGTTGTGATATGTTATTAAATCTTAGCTGACATACTCTGCACACAAGATGTAATGTACATTATTGTGTCAAATTGTTGACACTTATTGACAAATTGCGCCTTTCTTAAATATAGATCTGAATGTTATATTCTGAATATCAAAGGATAAAAATAAAAATGTTTTGATAAAATTCTCAAGAACAATTATGCACAATCCAAATGACTTCATTTTAATCTCTATACATGATCACATTTTGTACATAAAAACTGTAAATTTCCTTCCAAGAAATCGAGCGTGAATCCTCAGAGTAATTTACATTACATCTAGTTTATAGTTCATAATTGTATATAAGTTTGCTGAAATTCTTGACAAATTGAACATCGGCCTTTATTTCTATTTTTTAAGGTTGATACCAGTGGACAGACAAATGTTCAATAAATCATAGCTGCTGCCATCATGACAATAAATATTAAAGGGAACCAACGCCCCAAAATAATATTCTTATAAATGAAAGGTCACATTTTTAGTAGTCTGTTCCAACAACAAGTTCAGAAAAATACATTTTCAGACAAATTATATAATTGGAAAACACATTCATCATACTAAAGCACATGTGTTCATGGGTCTGCAGACGAAGACTATCTATTGTCCATGACGATTGCATCGTCCGTGATTCTATTGTCTCCAAAAGTATGCGTGAATAGAATTGGCGCACTCACAGAGGTTTGGCGCATACATACTTACATGTACAGAACCATGTACAGAACCATGAGGCCATAATGGTTCTGTAAGTAGTGGTAATTAATTATATTGTTTATGAATTACACAAATATTACTCCTGTGTTGTTCTTTGCCTGGTGGTCCCCTTTAAGTTTGATTCCCTGTCCAATTATTCTGACCAAATGATTTTTCACATTTACTTTGCAACCTGCCGAACAGCTGTTTTTTCTTCTTCAAAAGCAGCCTAGTTTTGTTTTAATTATTCAATATGTCTTTGACTTTATCTATCTTTAATAACTTGGTTTCAGTCTCTATTGTGTCAATGAATATACTGATCCAATCCTTCTATAGATAAGCTAATTTTTTAGTGAAGAACTCTGCAGCACTAGACTTTCAAGGATTATAATTTAAAAAAAGAGAAGTCTTTTTTTCTTCTTCAAAGCATGTTAATCCTCTTGTGCAATGAATGTGAAACTAGATGAATGGCTTTGCACTTTAACAAACTCCTGGATTCTGTGAGCTATTTGTGGTACATATGGTGGTGAATTAAATGTAATGCTGACAAGTATTTTCATGAGCATATTGTATGCCCTCATCTCCGTCCTATCATGTACACACTCTATTAATATGATCCATGTTTCTTTTGATATCTCTTAAATTAATAACTGTGGCATATGTTTAGCCAACAAAAACACAATTTTGAAACCTTTTTCCAGGCATTTTTTTCATCATTCATCAATGTGCCTGAAATATGTTTCAAATTGATGATAATGAGCTAAACAAGAGATGATAATCACCCAAAATTCAGACATTCTGAGTCTGGTGATTATTATAATGCATATATGCTTGTAGACAAAAACATATTACGCCATATTATGTAGCCAACCGTGATAAGGGGCCATCTACAAAGTACGTACGCACAAGAGGGGGGAGGGGGGGGGGGGTTCACGCTGATGCGTACGCTACATTCAACCACGTGTATAACAAGTGCATACAGGGGGGGGGGGGGGGGGGGTCAATTTCCAACAATAATTTGCATACATACTTTGTACATGTAGATGGCCCCGAATGAATTTCCATCAGACAGCAACTAATCCAGCAAACACATTATAATATATCCATGGGCGGATGATAAAAACAATGAGCTACAGTTACAATCACAATGATGCCAGTTCTTATACCTGGCCCAAATACAATCTGCAATCATGGTAACTTGCCGCTTATTGGTGTACACCCATTTTGTCTACACCCATATGTCTACTCCCATGTTGTCTAATACTTGCAAAACCAGGATATTTAGGCTTGGGGGAAAAGGGTTAGTGTTAGGAATATAGATTAGGATTAGGTATGGGATCAAGTTTGGTGTTGGGGAACTGGTATTTGTTTTACTTGTTGGCATCAATATTGTAGACCAAATGGGATGTAGACCAAATAAATATATAGATCAAGTGTCCATAAACTGTTATCGTTAGCTACATGATTAAGGAGATATTGGTGTGATAATGGCATAATTCTGACATTCATCTCTCAGGTTCCCCCCATTACTGGATTCACCTGATCTGAGTTCAGCTGCCCTTCCCCGGTGTGACAAGTGATGTTCACCAGGGGGTGCACTTAGTACCTCTTGGAATCTCCCATGAGTTGGCCATCCATGGGATCTCCCATTAACCATAGAGGGGGGAGGGTATACATTAGGCCTGAACTGTTGAGAGATTTGATTAAATAGAAACTAGAGTTTGCAGAGAATAAAACAGTCTGATGCCTTTCATCCCTCCTCCATCAAAGACCATTATGACCACATCTCTGAGTAGGTTGTTCTTCATTGATTTTCTCCCCGCATTTTGTCCCTCCGTAACAAAACACACCCATTTGTGAGTCAGCAGAGTGGAACGCTCCCCTCCAGTTTGAATGCCCTAATCCCAACCTATGCCCTGTGGTATGTGAAGAAAGTTATCAGATTGATTATATTCGGGTAGTCAAGCATTGTAAAAACTTTGTATACACACCATAAAAATCCCACAAGAGAGGGAGAGAGACAGGGAGAAAGAAAAGAAAACAGATCGGTTTATAGAGGAGTACAGTAGTTGGTATACAGGGAACTAACTGTGACGTGTGTGTGTATTATATGGGTGCAGTATACTATTACAGTACAGTTCTGATTTGAAAAAGAAAACTAGTACTAGGAACATATATATCATGTGATGTTGTGGAATATAACAATTCTCTCTGGGATTTTTTTGGAATATATATCTTTTGGATAAATACCATTTGCCAGTTGGCATACTCTTTCTCCAGTGCCTGAGGAACAATTTAAACCTTCTTTTGGAGTTGAACAGACAAGAGAAGATAACCATGGGGAGACTAAAGTGAGTATGGGTTTGAAGTTATCCTCAAAACTTGTACAGCATGTATACAACATCCCACAGGTATACCAGAGAGCGCTGGAGGTGGAAGTTTAAATTGAGCATGGCATACTGTTGTATGGCATCACAGCATCACTAACTTGTTGGCTGTTGCCTTGATTTGTATTAATTAAACACAAGTATTCACATGTTTACAGAGTTTGGATTGTTGGCCCCCATAACAATGATCATGTCCATTAATATCATCAAATTTACAAGTTGGATGAGTTGATCTTTGATGAGTTGATTCTTTATTTTGTGATAACTTCAAACTTCATGAAGTTTTATTTTTGTTCTTGTTATGTACTTTAATGAGTGCATTTTTCTTCATTTGCAAGATTATTTCTGATGGATGCATTGAGTCTTTGGCATTTTACCATGGGTACATAATGTTTCTGTTTGAAGTATTTCTTTGATAGTTTTTGAGAACTTTTGAATTTTAATTATATTTAAGTCTATTAGACAGTCTATTAGCTTTTTGTTCATTGTGTGAAAATGAATTGAGGAATTTGCATCATTCTGAAATTTAATTTAGTTGTGATCTTATTCTTTGGTTTCAATCTTGTTTCTATTTCATAACAAAATACTGACTCTGATTGAAAAGGTTAGTTTGTATCCCTACATTGTTCAAGTAGTTCATGATCAACCTACATACGTACATGTCAATGTGAATTAAAATTAATTGTATTCAGACTTGAGAGTCATTCTAGCCTAAGATATAAATAAGATAAATATTGTGTTCTACATGTAGATGACTCTATCACTAATACTCTTGTCACATCTACTTGTAACTTACAAATATGACTTTGCTAACACAAAAGTCAAAAGTAGAACATAATTGGAACCTTTTAATTATAAACCTAGATACATGAAATATTGACAATTACATTTTGGCTTGCTAGATGGAAAAAGGACCTGTCCGTCACTCAGATTTCATGTATTGTTTGGCATGCAGTAATTTTAATTGATGGCCATTGGCCAGCCGAATTCCGAGCATAATTAACCATCGTGATTGGCAAGCTTTGTTTAGCATGCATGTCAAGTCTAATCACTCGACTGTATTTTGCTGTCACCCAGTGAGCAATAGGCCACTTGAGATGACCAAGCTATCAGCTACGACTACGTCAACTTGAGTAAATGAGTTGATTGCGTAGAGTCAATGTCGGATATCCACACTTGGTGATGAGATCATGTTTGCAACTTAAACCTTTAGATCATATATCTGAAGTACTTTGAGAACATTTTTGCCAGTGCAGGATTTCAATATATTGAATTGTTCACTAACTCAAGTCGAGTGCCAAAAAATTATTAATTATTTATAAACAAATCTGAATTTGATGAATTAATGAACTATTTCAGCATTCAGGTATACTTTGAAATGTCTTCTTTTTCTTTGAATAATTCAATTTGACATTTAATTTTTTAAAATCTAACAATACTAATTAATGTAAATTTATTCAAACATAAAGGAAACTGACCAGAAAATCAGAAATGTATACACCGAATGAATTAAATGAGCAACGGTGAATTGGGTTCGTTGGGACTCGGGAATAAAGATTAAAGATTGTCAAGCGTGGGGATGCTTACACCGCGTGTCGCCATTTTGAACTAGGCTAGTTTGCGTGCACTGTACAAGGCTAGGCTAGTCAGCGTGCATTACGTACAGTGCGCTGTGCGCTCGCAAGATGGCACCGAGCATAATGATTAACGAATCCGAGCCACCTTTAATATGAATGTAGTTGTCAGCAAGGAGTTCACTCCCCCTTCCATATCCATTATCCACAGGTATGGCTTGATTGCATCGTTCAGAGAAGATTAGGATGTCCACATTTCAAACACGTAACCTATTTGAACAAGGTGTTTAAATTGTGTGCATTATTTATAAATAGTTAAAGTTACGCAAGGTGCAATGTAGATGAGATTGTAAAGTACATGTGCACCTGATATAGTGTGAAATAGACCTGTTTCTTTTCTTTTTATTTTGATTTGAAAACAGCATGCATGTGTGATGACATTTCTATGAATGCAGCTTTGCACTAACAATGGTTACACGATCATTATTCCAGTCCGTAGAATGTGTGGCGGGCTGCTTTGGAAAAATTCCAGATGCCCCAACCTTTAACTCGCGGGCCTGATTGTCATAATTGCATCGACACATGTTCATGAATTACATTGTAGATTTTCCTACATGTAGGAATAGGGTAAATTAGTGATGTACATGCAGTTAAAAGGTATATAATTTGTTCCCAATTTTCTGATTCTAAGAATACAGCTGTAGCCATTTTATTTGTATCAAACTCAAATGAGTAATATTGTCTTTGTGTTTTGTAAAATTTACATTAAATGCAGAAATTCAAACTAGAACTGTAATGTCAACGTTTGTGGTCCCGGCAATGGGTTAACCACTTTTCGACATTGTGATTTAACAGTTTCATTTCAAAATGCCGGAATACAATTACTGAAAAATGAATATGATAAGGATGCAATATTTTGAGCTGTATGCAGCGTATAAAACTAAGCAACATTTTGCTTTTGCGCACATTTTGCTTTGAACAAGAATTTAGCTCATAACCGTCACTACCTCGCTATTTCGGCAGTCAGTCCCCACAAAGCGGTAGTGATGACTGAGCTCTTGCTCATCCCCTAGCGAATGCCAAGCAAAAGCAATTGCTTATTTTCATGTTTATATAATACAAGCCATTGAAACTGGCAAATTATAATTGCAGAATGCAGTGCTCTTGTATACATGATGACATAAACGGTACCCTGGGGTACCAGACAAGTATCCGCCATTTTGTTGAATTATTTATTTAATTTTTAGGGCTGTACTGGGGTATAACGTGCATACAAGCGCGCGCTGCACTGCATGCACAACGCAATACGGTTGTACTTCGAGTGGACACAAGATGGCGCTACACAACGCGGTACCCCGGGGTACAACGGTACCCCGGGGTACCGCGTGTGTCATCACATAGTCAGGGCTCAACTCTAGCACTTGCCTGTTTGCCCGGGGCAAGTAAAAAATTGGTGTCGAGCAGGTAGCATTTCATAAATTGTCTAATTTTCTTGCCTGGTCAGGCAATTAACAATGGGATTTCATACTTGTAAAATTCAGCTAGAACTGTTAGCGAGCAAGTACATTATTTTGATATTGGAGCAAGTAACGTTTCAAAATTCATGATTTTACTTGCCCGAACAGGCCAGTACAGAAAAAAGTTAGTGTAGACCATATTGGCGATGTAGTGTTCTACCAGAGATATTCCATATCCCTGGTTCTACATTGTACATAGACGTATTTGTTTTGTTTGGTAATGAGATGAAAAGTGCACGCAGAGTGATACACTAGCTGGAAGCCCAGAACACAATTAATTATGGTTCGATAAAGTAGCTACATGCAATATTAAAATAGCTTTCGTACGTAGGATGTCCTTGATTGAAAATACACATTGAGATATGGTTTTATTTTAATATGAAATTTAGCTTACTATAGTGTGTATGATGTACATGTACATTAGATATAAAAGCCTATAGATTTGCTTTTCAAATAATGTGACCATGATTAATGTTCATGCGTAGGTCGGATAGGTCCTGTTTATTGATTTTAAATGTGTTTTATGTCCCTCATTGAAATTGAATTTTTATAATAGATATGTATAACAATAGAAAACAAATGTCAGATCAAATTGGAATAAGAAGGGAGCCAAATTTAACGAAATATGGGGTGATCTTTGCAGATTTGTCTGAGTACACACAAAATGTACAGAAAGCATCTAGTGTATAGTATAAATTTATCTGTTTTTAATCTAGTTCTTTAAATGTTTTTGTCAAGTTTATACAAATTAATTTAAAATTCAGTTTCTCTACACATTTTCAGTGTATCTTTCTTGATACGTACATATTCTATGCTGTGAAATGTTTTTTGTTAAATTTATATGAATTAATTTATTATTATTTAGTTTCCTTATATGGTTATGAATATGAGTTTGATTGTATCAGTGCAAGTGCTGTAAAATCTCTCCTCAAAGCCTTGCTTATTGGTTAAATTACGAATGGCCCCATTTAGCGGTCTCGGGAGGGCTGTAACTTAAGGCTTTGGAGGAAATAATGACTTGAAGTCGATGCTGAAAATCCTGAACTTCTGAGAGCCATTTATTCATACATTTTCTGGATAAAAGGGGTCAGAAGTCTGACGGCTGAGTTGAACTGATCAGCTTACACTACAATCTCCAGAAATATTTGACCCCTGAGGTCATTTAACTGGAAGAATACATGTACCTGTTCAAAAATACAACTTGTACTTGTACTATACAATGTATGTATACTGTATAAATAAGCACACATTCCTAATCCTAACTCTGAAGTTTTAAAGCTAAAGAACAGTTTTGGAACAATGATACATTTTATTTTTAAAAACATCCAAATCATGTCTATAGTTAGTACACTATAACTTAAAGGGCAATGAAACCCAAGCAAAATGTTGCTTTCATAGTCTTTAAGAGATTAAGAAGAATATTCTCTGAAAGTTAGAGCATAATCGGGTAAGAAACAAGAAAACTACGGCTCTTTGAAGATGTCCATTTATTCCTATGGGGAACTCAAATTGGCAACGCACTTTGATAAGTGTGTGGACAACTCCCCATATGTTTTGTACACAAATGTTCCCATTTTTACAGTTTTCTTCATAGTCACATGTTTCCATTCCCCCAACTCATGATATGTTATGTATAAAAGCATTCTACAAAACATATGTTGAACTCGAACGAAGGGTAAACATACATTTTGAGAAAATTTAACAAAACTGAAATTTTGTGTACAAAATGTATGGGGAGTTGTCCACAACTTTGCCAGGGTGCGTTGCCAATTTGAGTCACTCGAAGAAATACATGGCTCTTTTCAAAGAGCCATAGTTTTCTTATTTCTTGACCGATTGTGCTCCAATTTTCAGAGACTATTCATTATATGTAGTGTCTTATAGTGCATACAACAATTTGTCTGGATTTCATTGTCCTTTAAGGCAGGGATAACATACACAGAGGCTCTGGGTGATTTAGCTCCTGAAATGCCAAGAGAGCTCAGAGCTGTAATTTCTCAAGAAGTTGTTCATACATGTACAGTTATTTAATCAAAATGTCAAAGATTCAGAATTTATTGATAGCAAATACCAATAGGGTACACGCATCAAAATGTCCGTAATTATATTCCCCGTCACATTTACATTATGTAGACTAGCAGGTTTTCAATATGATTAACCTTTTATTTTTTAGCTATTGTCCCATAACACAGTGGTAAGTACTTTTTTTGTGTGCCATTGAAAGTTAATTTTGGACCCTGTCAGTATTCATTTCGGTTTGTATTTTTAAAATGTTTTTTTTTCTGTTTCATGACAAAAATTACAGATTGACTTTGAGATTGAGTCCATTTAGACAAGTATGAAAAGAAAATCAAGATGTGTCCCTCTAGTCTCTCTAAATATATTTGTCCATCTTACCCTACCCTCCTCCTCCCCTCCCCCTCCCCTCCCCCTCCTCCCCTCCCCTCCCCTCCCCTCCCCTCCCCTCCCCTCCCCTCCCCTCCCCCTCCTCCTCATTCTGTTCTTGGCAAAGGGAGCAATTTCCTTGGAAGTTTGGAGTGGAAAGCTGGAAGCACAATCAGCTATATATACTTGTATGACAGCCTGACAGGAACAGTTTGACATTGAGAGATGAGTTTGTGGAAGTCTAGACAGATCCCCATTTATAGCCTCTCTTGTGTGCGAGAAGAACTTCCAGGGCTATTAACCTGTTCCATACTCGATTTCTTATTCCCCATAGAATTTATACAGGACCCACCAGGTTCCCAAAGACAGTGGTATGATAATTGCCCCCATGGAGTCATGGACCCCACCTCCCCCCCCCCCTCCCCCCCCCACCACCACACACCTCACCCCCCCCCCCCCCCCCCCCACCACCACACACCTCACCCTCTCCATTCTCTGAGGTCTCCCTCTTTTTTTTCAGCACATGACAAAAATAGCAATTTCTTTAGATATTGAGTCCATTTCTCTAGGTACATGTAGTTGACCCATTGGATTGTGTGCCAGGAGTTTGTTGGTGACTGAACTTTGAACTTGTAAAATCCTACCTGACTAACCAACTACCCCCCCCCCCCCCCTCCCTTAAACTCTTTGTTCCATCAATTGCAACAGGCACAATTATACGACCCAAACTGGCTAGTCCATCTAGAGTCACTGTTGGCAGTGGTTTAATTGTGGGCCAGTATTTCATTGATGACTGGCAGGCACTTGTCTACTCCTCCCCAGCTACCCCCCCCCCCCCACCCACCCACGTGGCTGCATGCGCCCCTCCTACCCCCCCTCCCCCTCACACACACACACACACACACACACACACACACACACACACACACACACATACACCCACACACCCCACTTCTCTTTGCCCCCATCACTGGCAAAGAACAACATTTCCTTGAAGATGGAAATGAAAGTCCGAACAGCTGCAGGGGAAACCTGCTCAAGGAGAGAGTAAGAATTCCAGAAATTGTTTGCCCGTTAGTAACAAAATGCTGGCATTCTTCCCATATATATGATTTTGTTGTTGTGTATTATTAAGAGTTCCGGTTCAAGGGGATGTCCCATTTATGAAGATCTGCAATTAGAAAAAAATCAGCAAAAATGTTTTGATAATTAAGTTATGTCAAAATATTGTATTCTCAGTAAAATTTTTTTTCCATTTACACTAAAAACTATAATAAATATTATTTAGCCTTACGACTACATGTAAACCAATTAATAGAAGTTTTGGGTTTTTAATTGGAGCACTCACTTTCCAATAGCAAAGCCCCCTCGAATCAATCTACAGACCCGTAAACCTCCCCCTCTCTAAAAAAAAAAATTCTTATTTTAAATGACTGTGGAAATTATTTCAATAAAGGGATGAAGATATTCAGCTACATAATGTGCAGGGTAAATGAAATTCACCATTAGCATCTAGCCAAAAGATTATTTAATTCATGTTAATCACTTGATCCGCTTTATTGGCTGCGAACATAATTTTGTAATGAGCCGATTATGATACATGACGCACGGAGTATCCACATCCAATGGGTTTCATGTAATTGTAGGCTCATGAATGCTGAGCACTGTTAGTAGGTACATACGCATAGTAATTACAAATGTAGTATAGGGAGCACATCTCAGTGGTACTGCCTGGCACCCCCATTGCTCAGGACTGTAGGTTACATCTTGCAATGGGAAGCTTAAAGGGGAGTAGGGGACCACCAGGCAAAGAACAACACTGCCTATTTGCGCATGCCCGACTGACGTCATCTACCCGGGTAACCACAGTACTCCGTCTTAATACATGTAGGTCTTTTGTCAGGGTGACATCCGAACGTTACCACGACCTCACCCTGGCCCGACTTGGTTGAAACTCACCCGGACGTAGGCCTGACCTTACCCCGATTGAACCCTCTTAATAGGAAAGGGGTAGGTTCTTAGCCGGACGACGTCCGGATGTCACCCTGTCATTTTGGGCCTATTAAGACAGGGTATTAGATTTCACAGAATTACCTGAATTTGGGTGGTTGCATTCCTAAGACACTGAATATCGTGCATGCTGCTCGCATCGAGGAAGTAGGTTAACCATGCAGGGCTCGATACTCACACTGGCCCGCTGGCCCGGGGCCAGTGAAATTGCACTTCTGGCCAGCCAAAATGTATAAAAGTCATACATGTATTTTGGTGGCGCAGCCCGATCGGGCAAGCAGATTTTCAACCCGACATTTGACAAAATTAGAACATCTTGTTTTCTTCCATGTCATGCTTCATCTATAATCACAGGTTTGATCAGAAAAGAGTGATATTTTGAATAGTAAAAAGTTTCCTTGTGAAATACAATTTTCGGGCCAGTAAATTTTTCTTTCGGGCCACCAGAAAAGGTGAAGAAATTATTTCACTGGCCCGATCGGGCCACTGACAAAAAAGGTGTGGAGCCCTGGGTTAACTTTATTCTGGAATGGTTGTGTATAATCTGCCTCGCGAAAGGCAGAAAAGGGTGCATGGTCATCGGCCGTTTCGTGATACATGTTAGGAACATACCTTAAACATTGAAGGCAGGGCTCGACACTAGCACTTACCCTATTGCTCGGGGCAAGTACAACAATGCATTCAAAATGGCACTTTAAAATTTGTTATGCATTGAATTCTAGTAAAATGTGGAGGCTCTTTTATGATTTTCACCTTTTAGGGAGCTCTATTGAGCATTTCAGGAGTTCAATTGCCCTGAGCCCTGTTGTAGTTTGTT
>JBAMJV010009370.1:0-34423 GCA_037951105.1 Echinarachnius parma
GTTTGGGCTATTCCAATAATATATTATCATCATTTAGCACTTTTAGGTTTATGTATGATCGAATTGCGGTGAATATGAACAAAAAGATTATGGAAGCTCAGTAATATAGATTTACAATGTAAATGAAACATGTCATTGTCGGGAAGACATAATTGCGCTTCATTGAAATGAATTATGAATAAATATTTGTTTATAGAAAATTCAAACAGATGGTGAAAGTTTTCATAATATTGACTTTGAATTTTACTTTATTGAAATTTGATATATAATATACACTACTCAAAAAAAGTTAAGGATCACTTTTTATTTTGTGTGTACTTTTTTGTATGAGATATTTTATTGCTGAAAATACCCCAGTACAACTGTCCTGAATGACCTCAAACACATAGCAAAACATGACCGTTATGGGGGAGACAGTATTATGGTGTGTGGAGGCATCACCCTAAGGCAACCGCACTCGTCTCTACGTGGGTCCCAGGGGGGAGCAATGACAGGAGTGAGGTACAGGGATAAAGTCCTTGAACCTTTCGTCGTGCCATTAATTTTGCAGAAAATGCAAGGGGGAAATTTCATTCTCATGGACGATAATGCCCGTCCCCACCGAGCAAGGGTGGTGACGCAGTTCCTGGATAACCATGGGATCGAGCGCATGGACTGGCCAGTGAAGTGCCCAGACTTGAATCCCATACGACCATGTCTGGGACATGATGGGTAGGAGTATACAGCAGCTGGAAGCACAGCCACCATGGACTGCAGCAGCTGGGTGTGTCTCTGGAGGCTGCATGGGATGCGCTGGCCGTCAGAGACGTCAATCGCCTCAATAACTCCATGAGACAGTGGTGTGAAGCCGTTATTGCTGCAAGAGGAGGCCATACTCGCTACTGAGCCGATTGTTGAAAGACATTCAGACTGAACATTTTGAATAAATTTTCATTTGACTTCTCCCTGAAACTGTCCATTGTGTGATTGCCCAAGTTCTCATCATGAAATGTGCATTTGATGTTTTGAAACATGGTTTTATTTTTGTATTCAAATGAGAACACCATCTAGACAAACAAAAAATGAAAGAACTATGCCTCACTCATTGCTTGGAATAAAATTCAAGTTATAAAAAAAGTGATCCTTAACTTCTTTTGAATAGTATATATAACAACATTATAAATAATTCACATAAGCATTTTGGAGTATACATTTATAAATAGTTATTTATCAGCCTATTCTTACATTCGTCATTATGACGAATGTAAAAATAAGCTACGGTTTATGTTCCTATAATACGTTTACTCACATATGACAATAAAATGTCATAAATTCTTGTAGGAAATGGTTTCTAAATCGGTCGAGGCAAAACAATTTAATTGTTGTTTTGTTGTTATTCATGACTGTCGAGGACGGTCGAAACCCCGGTGGGGGGGGGGGGGGGGGGGGGGGGGGGTCACTCCCAACATGGACAGGCTACGCATCCACGTCCAAAAAAGCGTCGATAGGGTATCATTTTTACCTATACGGCGTCGCCGACGTTTTCCTTTAAAAAGGGGTGGTTTTCAGTACTCATTAGAAACAACCTACAAAAAGGGTACCTTATTTTAAAGTGCACGTCGTCGACGTTTTCCTTTAAAAAGGGTTGGTAGTCAGCACTCATTAGAAAAAAACAACAAAAAGGGTACCATTTCAGGTGCACAAGTTTTCGACGTTAGGGTCCATTTCAAAGGTTGATGGACACGGGGGTAGCACTTTTGTATGAGAGTGACCCCCCCCCCCCCCCCTGGGAGACGAAACTCGCACTACAAACTACTGTGGGCTTAGTATAAATTTGTGGATTAAAGTGGAATATTCCCACTCGAAGATTATTTTGGATGACAAGGTAATATCTGGAAATTCCCACTGTTATTGTTTAGCACTTGAACATGAACAAACACACGTATTGGTAGGGGGTCTACGGTACGAAGACATAATTATTATGAACCAAGCATGTCGCCATTATCGCAACGGACTTTGTCATGCATTGAACAACAAGAAATATATGAAAAATTGGTCTTCAATTATTATTCAACGCGTAGGCCCTACATGATTGTATGTAAATTGTTTGGATTCTTACGTAGGCATACATCAATTCACCAATGCACTTTAGAAAACTCTGATAATTTCACTTGCTAGAAAAATACAATTGCGATTCATATTAATATATTTTTCTGCTGAGTATATTCGAATAAAATGTGTTTTTTGTCTGTTTTGTTAGTTGCCTCTTATCTAGAAGCGGTAGAATAAAATTCATAAATAGGCCCTATTTAAAACCTACTAGTAGTTGTAATTATTTCAAAATTAAACAAATGTATTATAGTGTCGGCAGTCAGTTTTTTATTAATAATAAAAAACTGACTGACTTAAAAATAAAATTATTAATAATAAAAAACTGACTGCCGACACTATAATACATAAAACATAAATTTGTTTGTGAGATAATATCTCACAAACAAATTTCGGGGGGGGGGGGGGGGCACCTCGGGAAACCCTCTTTTGCAAGCCAAATTTCAGAAGTTGCGAGGTTATTGTCTCATATGAAAGAAAATGTCATTTAATAGCATGCCTGAACAAATTAGGGCGTGAAAACTCTTTTTCGTGGAATTATAGACCTAAAACTAATAAACCGTCGTCCAACATTTAATTGTGCATTATACGTGTATTCTCCCGGTGAGAAAGTTCGCACACGGATTCCACGGAGTACTACATCGCTATGCGTGACCCCTACGTGACCCGCGCATAAATAACAACGGCATAAGCGGATACTAAACAAAATAACCAAACCTCGCTTAAACTGACTACATGTAATTACATATTCTTCATTTTTTTAGATCTTTTTCCGTGACATACCTTTACAAAATGTCGGCTTCACAATACCTATACCAGAATAAGTACAATATTGTTGGAATATTATGCTAAATCAGTAAAACTCCTTTATTGACCAATATATATAGTTTGATGGAGGGACGCATTCCGGACGCATTCGTTTTTCATTCGTAGAATCCAAATTGGGGTCCGCTCGCTAGTCATAAGGACCGCTATTCATAAGGACCGCTAGTCATAAGGACCACTAATCATAAGGACCGGTATTCATAAGGACCGCTATTCATAATTTGAGAAGAGGGTCATTATTCATACGGGTCATTATTCATAAGGACCGCTATTCACAATCCAAGAAGAGGGTCGCTAATCATAATACGAAATCGGGGTCTTTATTCATAGGGATCCCTATTCATTATACGAGAAGAGGGTCGCTATTCATAATACGAGAATAGGACCGCTACTCATAATACGGAATGGGGGTCGCTAGTCATAATACGAGAAGAGGGTCGCTAGTCATAATATGGAATGAGGGTCGGTATTCATAATACGAGAAGAGGGTCGCTAGTCGTAATACGAGAAGAGGACCGTTACTCATAATACGAGAAGAGGACCGCTACTCATAATACGGAATGAGGGGGGGGGGGGGGGCGACACACGGCCCCGAATATTTGTCAAAAATATTTATTATGACTAGCGACCCTCATTCCGTATTATGAGCAGTGGTCCTCTTCTCGTATTATGACTACCGACCCTCATTCCGTATTATGAATAGCGACCCTCTTCTCACATTATGACTAGCGACCCTCATTCCATATTATGAATAGCGATCCGGTTCTCATATTATGAAAAGCGACCCTCAATCCGTATTATGAGTAGCGGTCCTCTTCTCGTATTATGACTAGCGACCCTCTTCTCACATCATGACTAGCGACCCTCATTCCATATTATGAATAGCGATCCTGTTCTCATATTATGAATAGCGACCCTCAATCCGTATTATGAGTAGCGGTCCTCTTCTCGTATTATGACTATAGCGACCCTCTTGTCGTATTATGAATAGCGACCCTCATTCCATATTATGTATAGCGACCCTCTTTTCGTATTATGAATAGTGGTCCTTATGAGTAGTGACCCCCAATATAAATTATGAGTAGCGCCCCTTCTTCATGTTTATGAATAGCGACCCCGATTTTGTATTATGAATAGCGACCCTCATCTCACATTACGAATAACGATCCTTATGAATAGCGGTCCTTATGCCTTTATGAATAGCGATCCCCTTTTCGTATTATGAATAGCGGTCATTCAGGTATAGGAAGTTACACGTTATGAATAGCGGTCCTTATGACTAGCGGTCCTTATGAATAGCGAGGTTACCCCTCCAAATTACAGGGCTGTTCGATCTGATTTTGTGTGTGTGTGTTACATTCATCCCCATCCGTCAACTGGAAACTGTTCAGACGTTTTGTAAAAGAGGAACTGTCCCTTTAATATTTATATATGAGATAGGTTGGGATAAAACAAGTAAGAACATTACATGTATTTCGCCTGTGGTTCAATATATGCCTCATTGAAGAGTACATTTAAGATATAGATTTAATATAATTGATAATGACGACGATGAAAACAACGACGACGATAACAAACATCAGACACTATAACTATATGAATGTACATTGTTTTAATTTAGTTTCAAATGGATCAATTGTATAGCCATAGGGTTTAATAAGTAAAACCCTTTTTGCTCTTATGGAAAAATAAGAACCCCATTTTTGTCTCCTTTTTTGTTTGTTTGTTTTTGTTTTGAGGGGACGCGTTGTTACAAAGGTAGCCAGTCTGTCACTCAACATGCTCAAGTGTGATATATCACATCCGCTAATGTTAACGATTGATATATTTCGTATACAAATGAGTGCGAAAACTATCTAAACATAACATTCCAAATTATATTATAACTCAGAAAATTAATAATAATTGAAGTGTATTATTTTGTAAAGCCGATTTGATTTTTTGTAGGGAGAACGTTCAAATTATTTGTTTGTGTTCATTTTCATTTAATATATTTTTCAATATTTGTTTGCATCTAAATTAGATCAAAAGAATAGTTTACTTATGTAATGATTTTTTTTGTTGACAAAAACGCTGATTCGTTATACTTATTACTAAACCCCTCAAAAAAAGTTCGGAAACTCAACTTTGATCGATTGTATCACTTTTATTGTCAAATTGTATTTTTTTCCTTTTAGTGTCATTGCAATGCCTGATGATTTCCCATTAAAATGGTACATTATTTGTCATTCGTTTCAAATCAATGAATACGCAGTGCGTTTCAGAATGGAGGACGGTCAGAAGTCAAATGTCGCAAAACGGGCCGAAAGTTTAGGTTTTCCCATTCATTTTAACACTATTGTCGTTCAATTTCATTAATTCGTCATTCAAATTCGTCCCGAGGAACCACCAGAGCGGAAATCCCAACTTCAATTTCGTCTTTTGTCGATCAATTTCGTCAAAGATCACACAATTTAGTCATTAGGCACACATGTTCGTCAATTGCAAATCAAATTCGTCGGTCACAGTTGTTGAACACATAAAAGCGAAAGAAATTTCGTCAATTGGCAACCAATTTCGTCAAAACTCTATTCAAATTCGTCCAATGTATATACACTGTAATGTTCTGTTCTATATTGTCTTGATATAACTGCTAATTGTAACATTACTCAATTAGGGGGTAACATACACATGTATACACTCGAAAACAAACTCACACGCACAACACATATGCACACACTTACAAACACACATACACATGTGCACACCAACACGCACAAAAGCACGTTGACAGCAAATTGCATTAAATTCTTTTTCAAGACAAACATACGGTAGAAATATTATAAAACAATATTAAATATTATGTACACACACACACACACACACACACACACGCACACTCACATACATATACAATCTAACCACCTACACCATCTACATAGTCATGACACAGACAGGCATATAAGGCTATACCATGCGACGAATTTGAATAGAGTTTTGACGAAATTGGTTGCCAATTGACGAAATTGCTTTCGCTTTTATGTGTTCAGCAACTGTGACCGACGAATTTGATTTGCAATTGACGAAAATGTGTGCCTAATGACTAAATTGTGTGATCTTTGACGAAATTGATCGACAAAAGACGAAATTGAAGTTGGGATTTCCGCTCTGGTGGTTCCTCGGGACGAATTTGAATGACGAATTAATTAAATTGAATGACAATAGTGTTAAAATGAATGGGAAAACCTATATTCAGTTGGGAAATTTGACTCTTGTGCCGTATTTTGTAATGTTCAAGTTGTATCGAAGATTGTATAGCGTGTTCAAATGATTTAAACTTATCAAATTTGGTATCATTTTAAAGCCCATGTGTCTATCTTTTCAATACGGTTATGTCCGTAACAATTTTATTAGCAGGTTAAGTATGGTACAGCTGAATATGGGGAGGGCCGAAAGTGAAATGTTGCAAAATGCATTTCTTTTTGTGAAATTGAAGGCGTTGCATCGAAAAACGACTTTTGGAGGGATGTTTTAGGGTTTTAAATTGCATAATCATCAGTAAATTTAGTAGCATATGAAAGCGTGTTTATTTTTCTTTAAAATCATGTCTCACATGTAATAATTATGCTATTGGGGTGTGTGCAGTAAAACCGGAAATGGGGGTGTATAAATGCTATGAATTTAAGACCATGGCTTCTTGTTTCAAGATTTCGGTAAGATATTGTTGTATTAATTATAACTCTATTATCATTACGTTTTGCACTATCGGAAAGCTCGTTAATTTACCTTTAATATGATGTCTCATTGGCAATGATTATGCTGAATGTGAGTGTGTAATACAGGAAAGTCACAAACTTGATGTATTGAAAATGCTTCAAATTTCTCTAAACCTACGCAAACTGGCCAGAACTGGCATATTAGCGCCCTCTTTGACCGTGTAGGTATGCCCTTATTACTGCGTATCAAACTGTAGAACATCGAGCTACCAACGTGTCATTTTGAGTCCCATACATTTAGAGGTACTACGCACACCTCAATCACATAACCACTATGAATGGGGCATTATTTCATTGACAAATTAACACGCTTTACCATAATGTTGAATTTCATAATGATTATGTAAAGTAAGGTACTAAAATATCCCCACAAAAAGTCGTTTTTGGATGCAACGCCTTCAATTTCACACAATCAAATGCATTTGGCTTACATTTTGCTGTCGATCCTCCCAAATATTTCCCTTAATTGTACCTACCCAGCTTTCATAATTATTCCAAGTGAGGTGTCATTGGAAAGATAAGTAAACAGGCTTTTGTCTGATACCATACTCAACAGTATCTCTTCATTGACAAGATATTCATCGTCGAAAAAATTTGAACTTGAGAAAGACCGTGATATGGGTGTCAGACCTACCAACTGAAGTTTGTTGGCGCATTTTGCGACATTCACTTCTGACTTTCCCCCATTCTCAAGTATACTGCGCCTACCTCGTGCTCGTGATGCTTACGAATTTGGTATCATTTTAAAGAGGTATACACACCCTTTCAAGTGATACCAAATATTACCATTATTATTTCTTAATAAAATAGATATAATCGATCAAACTTGAGTTTCCGAATTTTTTTTGAGGGGTTTATGTTTGTAAGTACTTGCCATATATATATATTTAAAAAAAAAAAAATCTTATCTCTATATAGATATTGATGGTCCAAAATTACAAAAGCATAATCTTATGTAGAGCAAAAATAGAAAAGTGTGAAACTGGCGTATTAAGTAAGCTTATTCCTATTATCTTAACCAAATGTTCCACATGCAGCATTCATGATATCGAGTTCACGAAACCCACTGATCTGAATCTCAGGATTCGGCCAGCTCAAATTCCATCTCGAGCCCGGATCCCGCCATCTCCTTTTTGTACAGCTCATCGAACCGCTCGCTCTGAGCCGGGCTGAAGTAGTTCTTCCAGTCACCAACTTGTCCTGAAATAGAACAAAAATGGAAAAGAAATATTGGTAGTTATTTAAGAGAAATAAACGTTCTGCTGCATATTAGTGGGTACAGTTCGCATTGCTATCCTCAAATTCTACTCAACCGTTAAGAAAAAGGTATTCGAACAAGATTAGGGGGCGATTTCTGACAACCGACGAATACTGGCACCAGTATCCTGTAAATTTTCTCATGTAAAATGGGAATATTTGCTCGTCTCCTTCCCGATGACCAAGATGACGACAATAATGATGATGATGATGATGATGATGATGGTGGTGGTGGTGGTGATGGTGATGATGCTGATGCTGATGATGATGATGATGACGATGACGATGATAATTACAATAATGATGATGATGAAGATGATGATGATGATGATGATGATGATGATGATGATGATGATAATGGCAATGACGATGATCATTTACTGATGATAATAATCAGGTCGAAGACCTGATGACGAATATGACGATGGTAATAATACAAATTAAGTTATACGATAAGGACGGGGATAAGGATGACTAATACTCCGTACCCTTTCTCATAAATGAAGCATCCTTGCTGGTCTCTCTTCCGCCGATCATGGAGTCCGGGTTGGATGACTTGTTGTTCTTCATTGCGCTGAACGTGGACTGCTCTGCAATATTTGTGATTATGTCATCTGAGAGAGGCTTGCCCATAAACTCGGCGAGTTGTCTGACCACCTTCGGCAAATCCTGTGCACATTCAGAATACTATTGTTAATGACAGCAATTATAACAAAATAACGACATGGTGATAATAATTACCATATAATAATAGTAAACAAATATACCATGCGCTGAGAGCCTCTAGTTGAAATTATAGATTCCGAGGTGACAGGAAAAGCACTATTTTCTGAGGGGCCCCCGAAGAAAATAGTGCTCTTTCGAGGAATCCATAATTTCACTAGTGGCTCGAAATACTGCATGAAATATTTGTTTTATATCCTTAGAATAATAAAAATGTTTTCACTTACCATAAATGTCACTTTAAGTCGATGATTCAGACCGAAGTCACAGAATGCCTTCAATGCACAAGTAGGCTACACATCACGGCCGTACACACTGCATGCACCAGCGTAAAAGTAAACCGCGACGAGACAAAAGCTTGTCTAATTCACCAATGTCTGTGCTCGCTAAATCGTCAAAATTCACATTAGTGAGAGAGTAGTACTCCTTGAATCTTGACAGTCCGTATTTAATCTTTTTTGTGTGTGTTTTCACTATCTGTAGAACCGATAAACTCCTCTAAATCCTCGTCATTAATCAATCAATGTGAACCGAACTGAGGCTGCCATTTTGGTTGTTCGTTTACAAAAAGATTGCAGCGCAGACGATCCGTTTATTATACACACGACTATGAGGAACGATACTGATCCAATATATCGCGTTGATATTGTGTATATGTGTTGATATCGATGAAATCAATTGATCGCATATCTATGACGTCATTTTCATGGTATAGTGCACCATACCATGAAAATGGCTTCATGATATAGCATATTTTTCCATGGGCATTGCTATGTTTGGTCACATGACGCTATGTAGACCAATCACTGAACAGGATTTCATTAATGAAGGATATAATGCTAACTATAATACTACTAATAATACTGATAATAATAGTAATAACAAAAATAATACAAATGTATGATTATATATCACCCAATATGTGAACAAATATTGTTAGTGGAAGCGCTTTACACTGATATTATCCTAACTTGCACACAAAATGTGCAGGATCTCCATCCCACTCTCTGGGGAACATTACTTCCAAGCGGTTCCTCGATATTTGGAGGAAGATACTTCGTCTGTCAGCTCCAATGATTCTTTGTGATGTTTTTTATTTGTATTTTAATTTTTTTTTATATAACGTGCTATTGTAAACAATATCCAATAAGGCGAGACACATCAAACTCAAATATAGGCATAAAGCACCATAAATGACATCCTCATCGGCCAATCAGTGGTTCACAGCAGCTTAAGACAAATGATATGGTGCCTTCATCTATGTGACGCCATAAATCAAAAACAGGTGCTGATGTACTCGTCGCTTGAACGATTGAACGATTGTAAGGATTCGTAAAACTCACCTTCTTCATATCCTCATACTTGAGGAACAGTATATTGGGGTGATTTCGCTGATTCCACCATGGTAAGACATTCTCGAACCACGTGCCGTAAGGAGCTGCGAAAACATGACACAAACGTAATAATAATACATAGCATTTATAGAGCGCCATACATGTATCTAGGTGCCATATTCAGAGGCGCATTATTACCTTTGGTCATCAGGTACAGTTCAAACTTATGACCGAATGAGAAAACAACACAAGCTACAAGCAAGTTATATGGTACGTGATCATTTAATCATAACCATACGGCGATTCAAATATACATGCTGATAAATATATTATGCATATGTCATTACTCGCCAAATCATACGCAAATCAGAAACAGGGATTTCCCTGGATCGCTTGAAGTATTTTCGACGGAAATTGTTTATGACATTATATTCAAGTAAGGCATTTCTTACGAATATTGTTTTTTTTAATAAACCCCTCAAAAAAAGTTTGGAAACTCAACTTTGATCGATTATATCACCCTTATTTTAGTGTCCATTGCATGATTATTTTCCTTTAAGATGGTACATTATTTGTCATTTATTTCAAATCAGGGAATAAGCAGTGCGTTTCAGAATGGACGGTCAGAAGTAAAATCTCGCAAAAAGGGCCGAGAGTACTCAGTTGGGAAAATTGACTCTTGTGACGTGTTTTTTTAAATTTTCAAGTTGTATCGAAGATTGTAGTGTGTTTAAAGGTTACGTTGAGTATTGGTCAAACTTAACTTTAGTAACCAAAACCTGCACGATTACGGTACAAACTAATAGTTATAACGTCACCATGCTCGAAAAGAATACACAATTACAAACGACAAAGTTAAACCCCTGTTATCATTCAAAAAGAGCCTTTACAACTCAAGTGTCAAATTAACTCTAGAGAGAAGCGCTAGCGTTCTAGGTCCTGCTAATACGGGTATTCTGTTCGGAGTCGCGCTAACACATGGAGAGAAGTCGAGGAGGCGCATATATCACTGATTTTTTGCGGAATGGAGGGAAAAATCATAATTTTAATCCACCCGATAGTTGGATCACATAATGGAGAGTGAATTGGTGGTAAGTACCGTATCATATGTATAGTTTTAAGCACAACTAGCGTGCTTACAAATATTAATTTTCAGTCCCGTATTAAGAGGACCTAGAACGCTTGCGCCTCGCGCTAGCGTTCTCTAAAAAGTGATACCCGGACGTCAATCACTTTTATACAAATTTTGAAAGCAAATTTCACAACATTTAGAGCATTTGAATGGGAATTATTATTATTTCCCATGTTTTTTCGATGATCTTTCATATGGAATTGAAATCAACCAAATCCGTTTGGGGGGCAATTTGGAAATTACCAATACTGAAGGTTACCTTTAAATTATTTAAACCTATCAAATTTGGTATCATTGTAAAGCCCAATTGCCTATCTTTTCAATACGATCATGTCCGTAACGATTTTATTAGCAGGTTAAGTATGGTACAGCTGAATATGGGGGAGGGTCGCAAATGAAATGTTGCAAAAATTTCATTTTGTAAAATTGAAGGCGTTGCATCGAAAATCGACTATTGGAGGAGATGTTTTGGGGTTTTGCATTGCATAATCATCAGTAAATTTAGCAACATGTGAAAGCATATTTATTTTTCATTTAATTTATGTCTCACCTGTAATAATTATGTTATCGGGGTGTGTGCAGCAGGGGCGTCGATCCGTTTTTGCGATTGGGGGGGGGGGGGGGGGCGAAATTTGAAAAAAAAATCCAGAGTGACCACTGAGAGAGCTAAAAGCCCCACATTGGCATGCCCGGAAGTTTTATTATGCGCTCAAGTGTCGTTGGCTCCAAGACCTGACTTTGGGGGGGGGGGGGGGCACCCACATTTAGGGACAATAATGGGGGTCCTGGGGGCGGAGCCCCCGGAAGCTTTTAGATTTCAGAAATATGCAACTCCTATCATGGGTGTTAAAATTGTATAAAATAGTGAACCTACTCGTAACGTATTGTTGAAGGGCATAGCGAGGAAAAGATTGAGCCTTGCATGAGATGGATCCACGTGATCCTGTATACTATAGAGCCATCGAAATAGTCTAGGGCATTGGGCTCCCATGAAACTAAGCAACGGCGTCAACAACTGGAGAAGAGACATTGCGAGGAAGCGAAGCGACCGAGCGGGGAAGGGTGTGGGAGGGGGTTTCCCCCTCCCACAGTAGGGAGCTTTTGTATTTTTGGGCGTGAAATTGTGCAATTTGGTGCACACCCGAGACAGAAATTTCACGTAATATGAAGTATATAAGTATGGAACCAAACCTACATAATGACAAAGGGAGGGGGACAATCTCCTCCACTTTCAAATGTGGGGGGACATGATATTCCAATTTGATTTGCGTTCAGCGCATATGGACCGAATTGACTGAAAGATATATTTCAGATTATTTTATTTTCTGTGACGGCGTACGCTATCTATAGCTAAGGGTTTAATAAACTTCGTTTGAGGTGTGCGTTTGAGAAATTACACTGCCCAACACATTTCGAAAGGTGAGTTCCCGCAACCAAAATGAAACTTGCAATCAACGAACGTTGAGGGCGTAAACACTTACGTAATGTCTCTCCTCCAGTTGTTAACGCCCTTGCTTAGTTTCATGGGAGCCCAATGCTCTAGACTATATCGATGGCTCTATAGTATACAGGATCACGTGGATCCATCTCATGCAAGGCTCAATCTTTTCCTCGCTATGCCCTTCAAAAATACGTTACGAGTAGGTTCACTATTTTATACAATTTTAACACCCATGATAGGAGTTGCACATGTCTGAAATCTAAAAGCTTCCTTTTCAAACTAAAAAAACCGGTTATTTTGAAGATTAATTATTGATAAATGTGTCTTTCCCATCTTTAGTATTATATCACTCGATTTTTTTCTTCCTCATTTTCGGAATTATTGGGGGGCGAAATGATATTTTCGCTCCCCAATATTTTCATTGGGGGCGACCGCCCCGCTGCCCCCCCCCCCCCCCCCCCCCCCCCCCCCAAGGATCGACGCCCCTGGTGTGCAGTAAAGCCGTATATGGAGGCGTATTAATTTGCTTTGAATTTAATACCGTGCCTTCTTGTTTCAAGATTCTGGTAAGTTATTTTTGTATTAATCATAACTCTATCATCATTACATTTTGCACTATCGCACTAGCTCATTAATTTATCTTTAATTTAATGTCTCATTTGTAATGATAATGCTGCACGTGTGTGTGCAGTACAGGAAAACTCTCAAACTTGATGTATTGAAAATGCATCAAATTTCCCTAAACCTACTCAAAATGACCAGAACTGGCATATTATTAGCGCCCTCTTTGACCGTGGTGGCCCTGTTTAGCACATATCAAACGGCAAAACGTTGCACTTTGCAACATGTCATGTTGAGCCCCATACAATCAGAGATACTGCACACACCTCAATCGCATAACCATTACGACTAGGGCATCATTTTATTGAAAAATTAACACGCTTCAACATAATGTTTGAACAGATAAATGGCGCCATACAAGTGCTGCGGATCATCATCATCATCATGTAAAGTTAAAGGGATAGTTGAGTTCTGGTAAGGAGAGTACAGTTTTAGTGAAACTGAATTTTAGTAACCAAAACCTGCATCATTACATTACAAACTAATAGTTATAACTAGAAAGGAACACAAAATTACAAATGACGTAGTAAAGATCATGTTATCATTCAAAAAGAGCCGTTAAAACGTAAGATGGCGCTCTCTAAACACTCATCGGTTTCAACCATTTTGAATTAAATATTGTGCATGTGATGCTTTGTTGAAATAGTGATTAGATAGAGAAATAACCAACAACTATTTAAATACCTATTTTGTAACTTTTTGAAAAGAGGAAGCATTTTTTTGAATTTTTAACGGCTGGTTCAAAATTCTCTAATAAACCCGGGGCCCCGGGTTTATTACAAATTGTTATATGTATGGATATTTCAGCCGTTTCTGAACCGATTTTGATCAAACAAAGATGATTTTATTGTTTAAATATTATGCTCTTTCAAATTTTACACTCAGTTTTTCATTACCTCACAAACCAATTAAGTAGTCTAGCGCCCTCTCTACCAAAACTCAACTTTCCTTTAAGTACTCAGATATCTCCACAAAAATTCGTTTTTGGATGCAACGCCTCCAATTTCACACAATCAAATGCATTTTGTAACATTTCGCTGTCGATCCTCCCCAATATTCACCTTTACTGTACCTACCCGGCTTTCATAATCATTACAAGTGAGGTGTGTTTGGAAAGATAAATGAACAGGCTTTCTTCTAATAGCGTATTCAATAGTATCTCTTCATTGTCAAGATATTCATCGTCGAAAGAATTTGAACTTGAGAAAGACCGTGAGATGAGAAGACTGAAGTTTGTTGGCGCATTTTGCGACATTTCACTTCTGACCTTCCCCCATTCTCAAATATACTGCGCATACCCCGAACTCATGATGCTTACGAATTTGGTATCATTTCAAAGAGGAATACACACCCTTTCAAGTGATACCACATATAACCAACATGATTTCATAAGAAAATAGATATAATCGATCAAACTTGAGTTTTTGAACTTTTTTTGAGGGGTTTAGAATAAATGGATAATCATAGGAAGAATTGAATGGAAACACATTTTAATTGTGTCAAAACCACTCTAAAATATATTAAATCAACAGCTTATCGAATTTTCCGTTGTATTTTAGAGATATTAAAGGGATAGTTGAGTTTTGGTAGAGAGGGCGCTAGACTACTTTTTTTTTGTGAGGTAATGAAAGACTGAGTGTAAAATTTGAAAGAGCATAATATTTAAATAATAAAATCATCTTTGTTTGATCAAAATCGGTTCAGAGACGGCTGAAATATCCATAAATATAACAATTTGTAATAAGCCTGGGGCCCCAGGTTTATTAGAGAATTTTGAACCAGCCGTTAAAAATTCAAAAAAAATGCTTCCTCTTTTCAAAAAGTTACAAAATAGGTATTTAAATAGTTGTTGATTATTTCTCTATCTAATCACTATTTCAATGCACAATATTTCATTCAAAATGGTTGAAACCGATGAGTGTTTAGAGAGCGCCCTCTTACGTTTTAACGGCTATTTTTGAATGATAACATGATCTTTACTACATCATTTGTAATTTTGTGTTCCTTTCTAGTTATAACTATTAGTTTGTAATGTAATGATGCAGGTTTTGGTTACTAAAATTCAGTTTCACCAAAACTGTACTCTCCTTACCAGAACTCAACTATCCCTTTAACTGTCCGCCATTCCCCCCAAATTAACCACATTTATCACTTTTCTTCTATTTACAAAGTTTGTCTCTTCTTTCTTTTTCTTAAACGCCCTTTATATAAAACAAATGTACATTTAAAGTAGTTCGAATTCGTAAATCAGATTTGCGATGCCATCCTGTGAACGCATTGCGTACAGTGCGTTATGCCAAAGACGCTTAAAGGGGTAGTTTAGTTTTGGTAAGGCTGAACTTTAGTAGCCCAAACCTGCACAGTAACATTATAAACTAATATTTATAACTCCACCATGCTCGAAAGGTATACAAAATTACAAACGACTAAGTAAAAAGCCTGTTATCATTCAAAAAGAGCCATTAAAACACAAGAGGGCGCTTTTTAAAAAGGCATTGATTTCAACCATTTTTCATACAAAATTATGCATGTGATGTTTTATTGATTATAATGATTAATTAGCGAGATCATCGACAACTATTCAAAAAACACTTTTGAAAATTTTTGAAAAAGTGCAAGCATTTTTTTTTTTTCTTTCTAAAAATCATCTAATTATTTGGGCCCTAAATAATTATAAGATCAGATATATTTATTGATATTTCAGCCGTTTCTGGGTCGATTTTGACCAAATAAAGTTTATTCTGCCATTAAAATTGCATGTTCTCTCAAATTCGACACTCAGTTTTTCATTACCTCACAAAAGAATTGTGATGTGCAGCGCCCTCTCTACCAAAACTAAACTACCCCTTTAATGGAAAGACCGTCCACTGTACAATTATCCTGTACAAAGTGAATGGGCAGAGCGCGATGTTCAAAATTAACACACACTTTGATACGCAGGCTTTTCATTATGACGTGCAATAACAATGTTTGCTTCGCCTGACTAAAAATAATTTCAAGAAGACGTGATGAAGTTTGATGAACCCAAATTTGCATATCGCGCGTGAAATTTGTCTTTAGTCTTTGGCATAGAATTATGAATAAACAAAGCAACCCGTTTATAACTAGAAGGCCGACTTATCGCGCGCAAGTCACGTGTCCAATAGACTTTGTACATGGGCAAGATTTTTGAAGCTTCCGAGGATATACCACTCAGGGGGGTGTCACTCTGCCAGAGTGACCGCGATTTTTTGGTCATCGGAACCACTACTTCTCTACGTTGCATTGTGGGCTACTTGGAAACTACATAAACCAATCACAGAGCAGTTCATACGCGTCGTCACCGGATCGAGGTCAATCAAACAAGTTCATATGCATACGTCACCATGGATCCCATTGTTCTCATAAGCGTGATAAAATCTAGGACAGTGCGCAGGAAAATAGGCGCGATAGTCTACGCACTTCATAGCATGATGATTGGTCAAGTCTTTCTAGGTCACTACGCGATGACGTAGAGAAGTAGTGTTCGGAACTGGTTCGGAAGCTTCAAAAATCGCTTCACTCCTCCATCTTGCCCATGTAGAAAGTCTATGGGACACGTGACTTGCGCGCGATAAGTTGGCCTTCTAGTTATAAACGGGTTGGTTTGTTTATTCATAAGGCCCCCCAAACAAATTTGTTGGATTGGAGTAACGGGCAACCAAACATTAGGGTAGGTAGGTAGGTTTTTTTTTTCTTTTCTTTTTTAGGATTCGAACAAATACACAAAAACACACATATAACACACAACTAACACATAGGCTATCGCAATTTGATATATATATATTGTTTTAATCTGAAAAAACCTTTAGAGTCGGCGGTATTTTTAGGGTCGGGCCAATCCAACCATTTATTTTTCATGGCCTAATTCTATGCTACCACTAGACGTCATCGCGTAGTGACCAGAGAGATTCGATACTGTGATATACTATCAAAGAGAGAAACAGCTCATCGATTGCGCGATCGCCGCACCAGCTGCCAAAACCTGATTTGTGCGCTGGTGTCAATACGGCCCCAATTTGGAGAGCACAGTAAGATCGCTAGACTTGATTTACGGAAATAAAATACAGTCTTTATTGCTTTCACTTTATAATAATATAATTTTAAATATTTATTAACATTTGAGTCAGAAAATACAACATAAATGAGTAAAATATACAATATTCCCACCATAAATTCCAATATTATCGATCGAAGTGACGTCAGAGGACTAGAATCGAAAACTTTGAGAACGATAAAAAAAATCGCGATATTAACCTAATAAGGTTGGGAATCGGCTTCATCTCCATGGAAACGATCACAGCTGACTGGTCTGGTTGCTGCGAAAAAAGGGAAAGTAAATCGCAAAAATACATTTTAATATGACTCCATTATCTGAAAATTATGTCTATCACTTAATAACCGTTGGAATTTCATTATGCAGAACATCTTGACTAAATTATCAGCGAGTGAAGGCCAAGGGTAAGTGATTTATTTGTTGTTATCTGGAGGATTGTTAGAAGTAATGATACGAGGCTTAAGTAACCGTAGTCCCATATGCGGTATTTTGTGTAGGTACCAACTGGGATTGGACGGTCTCAGACAATACAAAATTAAATATTGAATCGTTTAATCCTCCAAAATACTGCTGGAGGTGGGTCTGAGAGAGTAGTTAGCCCATAGCCCTAGTTTAGGCTAGGCTTAGCCTAAGGACAGAAGCCGGGTCCTAAGTTACTAATACTATCGACTAATAATAATTATGAATATGACTTGTTAAACTTAAAATTAAATCAAAATGTTAACAATGGTCAATGTCATTGTCAATACTCAATGATTTCATTTTAATTTGTCTTTAATATAATTAAATACAGTAATATTAATAATATTCTTAGTCTTACTCTTACTCTTAGACTTAGCAAGCGCATTCTCGAATGACTGTCTCTACTGTCTTACTGAATCTGTCTCTGAGTCTGACTCTGAGTCTAGTCTAGTCTAGACTAGTCTAGTCTACTCTAGCCTCTAGGACTAGTCTTCTCTAGACTCTAGCCATTTTAATTAGACTAAACTAAAGTAAAACTAAAGTCGTCTACAGACAGTCTATCTATGAGTATGACATAATTATGTAAATTAATTGTATGAAGTGAGGCCTGCCCTGACTGAGGCTGAGCCGCCCCGACAAATGGTTTACTGTAGATTTATTTAAAGTAGCGTATTCCATTGACAGTGGACGAGTGGTTGTACTTGTAGACTTGTAGTACCATACAAGTTTTGGCATCCGCGCGCCCTTTTCTCCCATCCCGAGGCAGATTAAGCACAACATTCACCCCTGAAAAGTGACCTACTTCCTTACTGCGCGCAGTACGCGCGCTGTGCGAGCGTATGCGCAATGTTTCCTATTTTCGGAATGCAATCCCAAAAGTTCAAGTCATTACGTTAAATTTAAAGGGGAAAAAAGACAGTTCTTTGCACCAAGATGAATGTAGCTCGCGGATATCTTGTTTTTAGAAATTTGCGTCACTTTTTTAGACCATCTTCTGATTTGTGTCGGAAATATCACCTATTGATTTTAGCGGCGGAATGGAATCACGGCGTGGTAGCTCAGGATCTTAGCACGACACTAGTAAGTATCGTTTATAACAAATAATCCCGGAAACGGGACAACTAATGATTTTGAGGGAGGCTTGCGTAGTTGCTATGTATCCTGGTATCCGCTCAGTATTGACTTTGCACGTAATCGACATAAAACGCGAGAGAGGTCACACATGTACAAAGTCAATGGCGAGCCTAACCGAGCGGACACAGGCATAGAAAAGGCCAATTTTCGTGGCGCTTAAAATCGTATAATTTCATCCCAATGACCAGTGCCTTCAAAATATTATGTAAACAAGTATTGGGGCGTTCGATTATTGCATAAATCAGTCCATGAAAATGTCAACTTTTAGCTGTGTTGTCATTCAATCAAAGAAGTGAGCGAGTGGCAACACCTTTATGGTACTATAGCTAGTTAGTTGTACGGACGAAAAAATAATTTGCAAACGCCTCAGTCTCAGTTTGTGTGTTGCTGTTGCCTGTTGCAGTGTTGCTGTTGGTATAGCAAGGGGTTGCAATACCGAACGGGTTGTATTACCGTACATGCAAATTCCAATAGGAAAAACGTTCGAATTTTGAAAGTTGAATTTGAAAGTCGGCATTAACGGAGGATAATAAATGGATGTTTAGCAAACATTTTCCACCATTTCCCGAAGAAAATAAGCGCCCTGAGGCGTTATACGCGCGTTTTGCCGCGCACCAGTGGCAGCGCGCATGTCAATGACATTCCCATGCAAAACATTCACGTCATGGTGCGTCCGGTTAATACAACCCGGTTTGTGCGCTACAAAAAATTCTGCTTTCTTGAAAGGTTGCCGTAAAAGTTCAATTTGCGTAAGTTTGCCGCTTTTTTCTACGAAATAAGTTATCAATTCTTTATCTTGAGAATATAGATCACTTATTTGTGTTTTATTCATAAGATCTCTGTTCTTCATGTTGATCGTTTTCATGGACGGTAAAGAAATGGTATCCGGTAATAGGACCCGATGTTATACTGTATTAATGGCCCCGGCTTCGATTTCTAGCTATTTTGGGGTTGAATCAATAAATTCCTCATGACTCTGTTTAATGTGCAAGTTCTTTTAATTGTCCAGACTGGTTGGAGTTTTTTAATTATATAGACATAGTTGCGATTAATGTTACTTTGAACTCTGAAGTTTTGCCTTATTAATGTTTTGCTGGTGTACCCATTTGTGAATTAAGTCGAATTGATTCAGACTTCAGCCTTCGCCATCGGCTCGACCTCATCCTCGACTTTGTCTTACTCGAGTCTCGACTGCTCCACAACTTGTTGTCAAATCTTCTGTTCTATTTCATTTGTTAAACTATAGACTGTTACATAATATACAAAAGTTATAAAATACTAAGTAAGACACTATCAAGTATCAAGTATCATTCTTATATCTAAAGATCTAGACTAGTAATCATTCTAAAATAGTAGTGGCTAGTCTTTACTAACTATATCTAGTCTAGACTAGACTAGTAACTATTAGTAAGTTAGACTTACTTCAGATTTCACTTGATGTCTTACTCTACTCTAGTCTAGACCTACTTACTTGCTATAATTACTAGTTAGTGACCTGTCCTTGGGCTTGAATTGACGTAGTATTTTAGTAACTTACCGTAATTACAGTTACACTTACTCAATAAGTATACATTAACATTAACAATTATTCAATTAAATCTCTACACTACTCATTTAGTCTATATCATTCATAGTCTTACTCTTACTCTAAGTCTAAGACTAGTCTAGATTTCTTGACCAACTAATATACAATCTGAGTTATCTTAGACTGTTGTATGAACATAAGACTAGAGTAAGACTAATAAAATAGCAATATTAATTTTTTTTAGAGAATACAGATTTAAATAAGACTAAATGTTTACTTTAGTAAATATTTACTTCTAGTCAGACTAGAGGTTTATAGAGTCCAGAGGCAGAGTCTTTTAGTTTTACTCTTAGAGTTAGACTAAGTTAGAGTTAGAGTTAGGCCTACTCATTCTTATCTGTAAATCAGTGGGTGTGCTTTGCACGGCGCCAGGTTAACTCAGATTCTTAGTCTAAGTCTGTTGACGAATGAAAGACATTATACAATTAGATGCCATCAATTTTTCAGTTGTTTGTGTCATTGTAACCTTCTAGCCGTTCGTTTTGAAAATGGTTCTAATGCTGCCAAATCCGAAGAATAAGTATGTAAATTATAAATGTGTACTTTTAGATCATACCCCGAAATAGTCATTGATCATTAAGTATACATTTGCAAATATTTTATTCTTCGGATTTGAAGGTCCCAAGTCCTTAAAAAGCAGAGGGGAACCCTTCTTCGGTGTATTAGTTGTGGTTTCTGTCAATCATGTTGTTGAGAAGTGTGTAAGTGCAATATTTATTTTTTTGTTTTGTAATAGTATTTTATTTTCTCTCAAACAAATTTACAACGTAAATTTACAATACAAATCATTCATATAAGTACAACAAACTAATTGTGTACAGCATTACATATACATATACAATCTGTTCTTATACATATAATGATAATCATAGTGTTTGAGAAAAAAAGAGATCTATAGTAAAACAGAGAAACAATAGCGAACTAACAGAAGAAAGATAAAAAGAAAAAGAAAAAAAAAGGGGGGGGGGGGAGGCGGTAGTAAGAACTCTGTACATGGTGTCTCTGTGTCATACCCTAGTCAGAGAGTGTGTTCCATTTTCTATAATGAATTTGCAATGTTCCTCTCTGTTCAGCTATCTTTCTTTCTTCCTCTTTATTTTTCAATAATGTATCTTTAATATCTTTTATAGTTGGAGGATAATCTTTCGTTCTACTATTAACAAATATCATACTTTTTATCAACAATATAACATGATTTAATAATTGATCTTTTCCTACATTACTAACCTTGATTCCTACATGGACCCCTTTCCAATCTATATTTATTAATTCTTCTAAACCAAACTCGTTACCGCAGTCTACCCAGATCATTCTTACTTTTTCACAAAAGTAAAACAAATGTTCATATGTTTCCTGCATTTTATGACAAAAAGAGCATAAATTACTATCCCCCATATGAAAAGTAAACATGTGTTTCTTTGTATAAATAAGATTGTATAGTAATTTAAATTGAAATTCCCTTAGTGAACTATTAAGCGTGGATTTTCGGGAGCGTACAAAAATATTTTCATTATCTTTTCCAAAGACATTATATAAGTGTTCTATGTTGCGAACTGCAAAAGACTTCTCTAATCTTAAATTTAACAAATGATCATATATATATTTTGAAGTTATATCACACAATGAATAATCTTTTCCACTCAATCGAAACTCCAAATTCAGTGCAGTATCTTCCATCACATTATAATCTCTACTTAACAATTGTTTCCATATAAATGGTATATTTTCAAAAATCTGTTTCACTATGTCAATTTCTGACCTATCTAATCCTAGTCTCATAAATTCCTTGACAGATTTTATTCTTCCTTTGCTATCGACTATATGATGTATTTTATAAACATTTTTCAAAAATAATGTTTCATTATAATAAATTTGTCCATTAATTCGAATATATCTATTATTAAAAACAATTTGATTCCTGCTTCCAGTTTCTTTTAACAAAAAATCTTTTGAACCTATCCAAGCTTCTAACATTTCCCTGTAAAAACCCGGAAGTGACAAATTCAATAAATCAAATGAAACATTACAAAAGAAAACCAACAAACCTCCTGCTTGTCTAGTCAAGAATTTAAAAACTCTTTTCCATCCCATCATTGATTCCCCCTCAAAAAGTCTCTTAATCCACATTATTCTCTGTGTCCGAATAAATAATTGAAAATCAATCATTTTTAGACCCCCTTTTTCGTAATTCAAAAAAGTAACTTCCCGTTTAATTTTATCTTTTCCATGCCACAAAAAATCAAATGTTAATCTATTCAAATCTTTTATTACACCTTGCGGAATTGGAGTGAGTGAAGATACAAATATTAATTTAGAAATCACAAACGTCTTTATCAATTGAATTTTTCCCATCAGGGTCAAGTGCCGCTGTTTCCACCATATTAATAAATGTTTAATTTTACTTAAAATTTCTTTATAATTCATTCTTTCTCGAACTTCAGGGTCCATAGAAAAATATACACCTAATATTTTAATCATCCCAACTTTTGTACCAAAAGGAGTTACAATTTCTTTTCCATGAAGAGGGCCTAATAACAAAACATATGTTTTGTCTCGATTAATTTGTAATCCCGATATTATAGCAAAAGTTTCAAATTTTTCATTTAATTTTATCAACGAATCTTTATCTTTTACAAAAAGCGTCATATCGTCTGCGTATAATACTTGTTTAATATGTGCATTTCCCAAAATAAACCCTGAAATTTCATTGTCGGTCCTAATCGAGCGTGCTAAAGTTTCTATACATAATATAAATAAATAGGGTGATAAGGGGTCTCCCTGCCTTACCCCTTTCATAATATTAAAATAACCAGTCGATACATTGCCGTTAAATACACAACTCTGAGCGCCCTTGTAGAGTGTACGAACCCATTTACAAAATGAAGTCCCAAAACCAAACGTCTTTAACACATTTTGCAAAATATCATGAGAAACAGTATCAAAAGCCTTTTTAAAGTCAATGGCTAATAAAAACCCTGGTATATTATTTGTTTTAGTATAGAAAATCATATCGTCTATCAATCTTATAGCCTCACCGATATTTCTCCCTTTTAAATATCCTACCTGATCTATACTAATAAGTTCCCCTAATACTTTTTTAATCCGAACAGACAATATCTTAGCTAAAATTTTGTAATCTACATTTAATAATGATATAGGCCTGTAATTTGTTATTTGTAAGGGGTCTTTATCTTCCTTTTGAATCAATATTATAATAGCTTGTTTTTGTGAAGAAGATAATTCTTCTTTAACAAATGCTTCATTTAAAGCCCTTACCACAATATCACCAATAACAGGCCAAAATAATTCATAAAACTCTACACTAAGACCATCGTTTCCGGGTGACTTATTACCTTTCATTTCTTTTAAAACCGCTATACATTCCCCTTGAGTTATATTACCTTCGCAAATTTCCTTTGATTCTAAACCTAATTTTGGCAAACCTTTAAAAAATAAACTTTCATTAAATAATTCTACATCAACAACAAATTTGGAATATAATCCAGCATAAAACCTTTGTATTTCCCGAATAATAATATCCATATCAAAACTTATTTTTCCTCCATCTACTAATAATTTACTTATAATTGTCTTCTTTTTATTTGCTTCCATTAGTTGCACAAAATATTTAGTATTTTGTTCCCCTCTCTCATAAAATGATGCTCGAGATCGAACTTTCAAACCCTCATTAATATATTCATAACATTTTTTTAACTCCATTCTTTTATTTTCCAACAAATCAACCTTTTCCTTTTCTACCTTTTCTATCAATTCTTTTTCAATTACACTTATATCATTTTCAAGATTTTGAACTTTTTCTTTCCTTTTTCTAGATTTTTCTTTAGAAAATTTCCTAATAAAATTGCTAATTTTCATTTTCAAAAAATCCCAATACACTCTTACATCTTTAATTTCTTTTTCATATATATTTCTTAATCTCCCTATTTCCACTTCCATCTGTCTAATAAATTCCCCATCTCCACATAAACTATTATTGAACTTCCAATAACTACCTTTACCTTTAATTGAAAAATTAGGCAAATTATAAAATTGTAACTGAACAGCAAAATGATCTGGTGCAATTGATGGTATTATATTACATTTTAAGACAATTTGTTCTAAACTATATGAAATAAAAAAATAATCTAAACGACTTTGGACAAAGGGGTTAATTTGTTTAAACGTATATTGTTTTTTTAAACCATTTTTCCCCCGCCAAATATCTAATAAAGTCCATTTATCCTTATAATTATCAAAGTGTTTAAGAAATATCGACTGTACCTCTTTTTTATTACTTCCCAAATAATCTAAATCAACATTATAAATCATATTAAAATCCCCTCCCATAATTATTGGGTTACCATTACCATTTATTGTATCCAAACTGTTATCAATACTATTCAAAAACTTAATCTGCTCCATTGATTTCCCTCTTACTGGAAAATACGCGTTTATTAATATTAATCTTAATCCCTGAATAATACAGTCTAAAATAATAAATCTCCCTGCATTATCATTGCGCACTTGAAGAACCTGGATATCTAATTTAAAATCTATCAATACCGCCACCCCTCTACTGTGATTTGTCCCATGGCTATAATAAATTGTTCCATCCCACAAAGAACCCCATACATCTTCAACATCATTAGTGCTGTAAGTCTCCTGCAAAAAAGCTACTTCTACTCGTTTATCTCGTAACCAAGATAAAATACCACCCCTTTTTGTTCTTTCCCTTATTCCCTTAACATTCAAGGATACAAAATTACAATTAAACGATATATTATCAAAGTCCGTCATTATATATCAATATCAATACATATAAACTTTATCATCATTTCTATTTAAATATAACCTGAGTAATGAGAAGGGGACACACACTTCTTTAGAGTAACCCTCATAATTCTGACTGTTACCACAAAAATATGAAAAAAGAGGAACTACCGCCATACCCCTTGGAAAAGAAATTAAAAAAGTTAAACAGTCACAAGAATAACAATACATAGAAGAAAAAAGAAGAACAAAACAAATAAATCGAATCGAACCACCAAGTGCGAAAAAAGAATAATAATACAAAATTTATGATGACTTGATCGTGAAAGGGATTTGTGACAAATGGTTCTTCTAAGTTCTAACATAATACTCCTCATTAAATCAAAATCGGGTCAGAAACAGCTGAAATATCAATAAATATATCTGATCAGGATAAACGTGGGATCCCATTAAATTTATATGATTATTTAAGAACAACAAAATAAATACTTACAGGTATATTTTCTGGAAATTTACTAATTTAAAAAAAAAATTAGCTCCTCACAAAAAGTTTGGAAAGTTTTCGAGCCTCCTAATTCTCATTTATTTAAGACCTGTTTGTATCAGTGGATTAGCTAATTACCTTCTCTCTGAAATGAGTTTTGAAACAATCGTTTGCTTCATGGCTGGGCTAGTACCTACCCTTTGTTAACAAGTGGGTCTCAAACAGAATGTGGCAGCATTTATTATTGGAGCATTACTCCAATGCCGTATACCCATTTATTTACTCATTCACCCATTCATCCTATAATAACAATATCAATAGGATTAAAGGGATAGTTGAGAAATGGCTGAAATATCCATAAACATTTGTAATAAATGTGGGGCCCCAAAATTATTCAACAATTTTGAACCAACTAGCCGTAAAAAAAAATATTTAAAAAATGCTTTCTCTTTTCAAAAATTTACAAAATAGGTTTTGAGATGGTCGGTGATTATCTCTATTAGTCTATCTAATCACTATTTCAACAAAACATCACATGCACGATATTTTGTTTTGAATGGTTGAAACCGATGAGTGTTTAGAAAGCGCCCTTTTGAGTTTGAATTGCTCTTTTGGAATGAAAACAGGCTTTTTACTTAGCACATGTAATTTGTAATATTTTATTACTTGTTAGCATGGTGGAGTAATAACTATTGGATTGTAATGTAATGGTGCATGTTTTGCTTACTAAAATCGACTAAAACTGTACTCTCTTTACCAAAACTCACCCTTTAAGCACAAATAATTGTCAATTTGCCATATTCTATTCGAGACAAGGGTTTGGCGATTTGAATACCAAAAGTGGTGCCAGATATGATATAATTGTGTGTTTATAATTAATAGACTCAAAATCCGAATGTCGTTTGTGTTTATAGTAAGTTTTGGATTTGGCGCTTCGAGAAATAATGAATTTGCGAGAATATGAAAAACTAAGTGTAATTCTTGGAAGAGCACGTGATTTTAGAGATAAAACAAAATTATTGGATCAAAATTTGTTGAGAACCAGCTGTCAATCTGATTGAAATAAAACATGTGGGCCCCCACTCATTTGATTATTTGACCAATACAAATTATATAACGCCCGCACGAATAACCAAGAGGTTATTCAATAGTTGTTGATGATCTCTTTATTGAATGATTGTTTTAAATTACAGAATACACAAGCACTATTGTTCATGAAAAGGGTTGAAAGGCTGCTTTTGAATGATAACAGGCTTTTCACTTAGCTGTTTGTATGAGCTTTTCTACAATGCAAGTATCATTGATAAATAAAGTATAAGTTTTGTTTAATGATATACCGTAAGTTTAAAACACTATACAGTTCTGTTTGACCCAAACTGCATCATCCCTTTAATGTACAAAGAAAGCGATATAGGCGTTTGTGTGCGTGTGTGTGTGTGCGTGTGTGCGTGTGTGCGTGTATGTGTGTGCCTTCGAGTTCGAACGTAATACTGTATTGCATTGTATTTGTATTTTAAGATGTTATATCAGGACCTTGGCGAACAACAGCTATCGCCCAAGTTTAAAAGAATGATATTCAGATTAAATGTATGATCAACACACCACTGCAACAAACACATGTACAATAGCATGAAAATAAACAATTAAAACAAAATCGCACGTCTATGCCCACAAGTATAAGTTTGCACGTAAATAATTGTCAGTAACGCTAATATAGTTACCAAATCATATCGGAAATGTATGAATTTGGAAGGAGGAATAACACTTTTTGCAACATCACTTCAAATAATTGAACTTGGCTGACTATTTAAATACGCCATGAGTAAATTGAGAGACCTGTAAAATGGAAGGAAATGATCATGCCGCTTGGTATGGGAAACAAGCAGCGAAACGATGAATTACTGTATCATAAAGTGATAAGTGAATTATCAAAATAGCTGACTGTATTCACACAAAATAAACAAACTACTTTAGTAATGCAAACACTTAAACATGAGCCTGTAATGATAATGGCAAAAGTTATAGCATAATGCTACCAATTATTAGGCCTACATGTTTTACACTTGCAGACAATTTTCCCGCGCGCGCCAATGCATTGACTGTACTGAATAAACAAACCAACCCCAAAATCGCCAGCAGTATCGATTATTATACACAACCCGGGTGCCCGGAGATATGACGTTCAGCAGACCACACCACAGAATTGTAGGAAGAAATAGATACGAAATAAATTTTCAAAATGGCCAACTTGTACTGGCGCAACTAATGCACTAGTATCAAAATTTAACATACAATATTGTTGAATATAAATTATACTTCCGTCTGTTAAATTAAAATTTCATTTTGTGTAGCACAAATTTAAAAATCTGAAATTTGCTTTCAAACCGGCTGCATCATCAGTTGTGGTATTGTGAATCTACGTATATCTAGGTCCATGGGTCAGAGGTGTGCGCGTTTTCTTTGTTGTTGTTGTTTCTATGTTAATGTTGAACGTTTGTGTAATTTACATAAATTGTCTCTGCGCAATACGCTTATTTCCCCATGGACACGCTTATCCTGTAGAAAAGTGAATAGCGCGCGATAAGGTAAACGATCCTTATTATATAAGCGTATAGCTGTACAATACGCTTATTGTACAAATACGCTTAATATATTTAAATATCCTTGGTAGTGACCTAGAAAGACTTGACCAATCATCATGCTATGAAGTGCGTAGACTTATCGCGCCTATTTTCCTGCCACTGTCCTAGATTGTATCACGCTTATGAGAACAATGGGATCCATGGTGACGTATGCATATGAACTTGTTTTTTGACATAGAAATATGAATAAACAAACCAACCCGTTTATAACTAGAAGGCTCACTTATCGCGCGCAAGTCACGTGTCCCATAGACTTTGTACATGGGCAACATGGCGGAGTGAACCGATTTTTGAAGCACAAAAGGAATACCACTAGACGTCATCGCGTAGTGACCTAGAAAGACTTGACCAATCATCATGCTATGAAGTGCGCGTAGACTATCGCGCCTATTTTCCTGCGCACTGTCCTAGATTGTATCACGCTTGAGAACAATGGGATCTATGGTGACGTATGCATATAAACTTGTTTTATTGACCTCGATCTGGTGACGACGCGTATGAACTGCTCTGTGATTGGTTTATGTAATTCCCAAGTATCCCATAATGCAACCTGCAGTGGTATTCCTTTCGATGATCAAAAATCGCGGCACTCTGGCAGCAGTGACACCCCCCTGTTTTTTGACCAGGGGGGTGTCACTGCTGCCAGAGTGCCGCGATTTTTGGTCATCGAAAGGAATACCACTGCAGGTTGCATTATGGGATACTTGGGAATTACATAAACCAATCACAGAACAGTTCATACGCGTCGTCACCAGATCGAGGTCAATAAAACAAGTTCATATGCATACGTCACCATAGATCCCATTGTTCTCAAGCGTGATACAATCTAGGACAGTGCGCAGGAAAATTGGCGCGATAGTCTACGCGCACTTCATAGCATGATGATTGGTCAAGTCTTTCTAGGTCACGACGCGGTGACGTCTAGTGGTATTCCTTTGGTGCTTCAAAAATCGGTTCACTCCGCCATGTTGCCCATGTACAAAGTCTATGGGACACGTGACTTGCGCGCGTTAAGTGAGCCTTCTAGTTATACACGGGTTGGTTTGTTTATTCATACTTCTATGTTTTTGACCTCGATCCGGTGACGACGCGTATGAACTGCTCTGTGATTGGTTTATGTAGTTCCCAAGTAGCCCATAATGCAACCTGCAGTGGTATGCCTTCGTTACCAAAAATCGCGGTCACTCTGGCAGAGTGACACCCCCGGTCTTTGGCTCAGTGTTATGCGCGCGTGCGCGCAAACTATAGCCTACTTTAAAATGGTGACCCGCGGTGTAACATCCCCACGCTTGATGATCTTTAAATAAATATAAACGCAATATTACCTCTTCCTGCCATGTATTCCTCAATGAAGGCATCCCACGATTTATAGGCGGGCATCATCTTCTGGAATCGGCAGAAGTGGAAGTAGGAGACCGCACAGTCCTTGGGATTCCTCGCCAGGTAGACGATCTTTGACCTTGGGTTTTCCGCGCGAATAAGTTCCGGTAGCCAGTCCGAGATGACGTGGGTCTTTGTGATTCGTGGTGACATCGTCATTTCTGCTATCTCTTTGAACCTTTTCGGTGACTGTTTGGTTGGGGTAAACAAAATAGTGATGATATTAGCATATCATTTTGACATTTGATGACCTCGGGTCAACTGTGCGAAAAGCTTCCGGTTAGTAGCGAATATGAACATTTAGGTCGTGTGGTCGTCGCAATTATCACCATTATCATCATCATCACCATTATCATCATCATCATCATCATCACCATTATTTTCATCATCATCTTCACCATTATTTTCATCATCATCATTATCAGCATCATCACCATTATATTCCTCATCATCATCATCGTCATTATCATCATCATCATCACCATTATATTCCTCATCATCATCATCATAATCACCATCATCATCACCATTATTTTCATCATCATCATCATCATCATCATCATCATCATCATCATCATCAACAACAACAACGGCCTGGGTGTCGTTATTATAAGGAGTGTGTATATTTTTGGCTATGTGATCGTAATTCTGTCTACGGGGAGGATCTCTCTAATAACTTACGGCAATATCGAGGAACGGGATCACATCCATCACGTGCTTATCCGCCAACTTGGATGCATCTCCTTCAAACCCGATCAGGATTGCAATCTGTACGATCCACGTGGTACCTGTGGTACGAACAAAGATGACACGAATTGATATATTGTTCATTTCTCGTTCATCTAGTCGAAGTTGATAGTATACCGTAATAGTGATAGTATACTGTAATAGATTGCCTATCACAATCAAGCACATTAGTTAGTTGTTTTTTATAAAATGGGTAGAAGAATCCCTGCATTCTGATTTGTCAATTAGCGTGTAAAAGTTTTTACTGATGCATGGCTCACTAAAGTTTGATTTTCACAGTTTTTGCGCTCATATTATAAAACAAATGCTGCACAGGCATATTTCATGGATCGAACAAAAATAATAATAAATAAAATAAAAATCATTATAAAAAAAAAAATTTACATTTTAAAATTGATATAATTTTGTTTATATCATTTAAAAAATTTAAAAAAATGATATCATTAAAAAAAAATATCTAACATTTTAGAATTGATATTAAAAATGTTATATATCATTTTAAAAATATAAAAAATAAAAAGGTGAAAATCAAAATTTTCCCCAGTCATGCGTCGGTAAATTTAGCCATGCGTCGGTACATTTAGAGGCATGCGTCGGTAAATTTACAGGCATGCGTCGGTAAATTTAGCTATTTAGCCATTACTGGGAAAAAGTATTTTTTGCGCCCATTTTATAAAACAAATGCTGCACAGGCATATTTCGTGGATCGGTAAGAATTGGATGCACTCTTTTACTTGTTAACAAAGTTAAACTCGTGCATCCAATTCTTACCGATCCACTCATGCCTGTGCATCATTTGTATAATATCACTCATCAATATCGCGGATTGCGTTCATCTTAAGCTAAATAAGTGAAAATCTCTTCAATTTCATAAAATCGCTGGTAAATTTTGACATAAAAATCAATCTACTTTGATGCAGCCAGTATGAGCCTAAAGAACCATGGCGCATCTAAAACGCTTAATTTCATTGTTTATTTTGCGCATACAATAACAAAGACGCGAAACTGAGTGCGCACCGTACCAACGCGCTGGCATGTTGCGCACATACGCAATGAATGCGCACATACGCAATGAATGCGCACATACGCAATGAATGCGTACTACGCGCCCACGGATGTGTTTATTGCAAATAATTATGAATAAACAAACCAACCCGTTTATAACTAGAAGGCAAGGCCAGGGGGTGTCACTGCTGCCAGAGTGCCGCGATTTTTGCTCACCGGAAGAGCCTACAACTGGTTGCATTATGGGTTACTTGGAAACTACAGTAAACCAATCACAGATTAGTTCATACGCGTCGTCACCGGATCGAGGCAAAGACGCTTAATGGAAAGACCGACCACTGTACAATTATCCTGTACAAAGTGAATGGGCAGAGCGCGATGTACGAAATTAACACGCACTTTGATACGCAGGCTTTTCATTATGACGTCAAAATAACACTGTTTACTTCGCCTGACTAAAAATAACTTCAAGAAGACGTGATAAAGTTTAACGACCCCAAATTTGCATATCGCGCGTGAAATTTGCTTTGCGCACTTGGGTACGCGTACAATTATAAAGAATTAAATAAAGACAGTGCGCGGACTGAGCGCGCATTAACATTATAATACGCGAGTAGCCATTGCCATTTTTCTCTACACGGTAAAAATCTTTAAATTTAAAAAATATGTTTCTCACAGTTTTGATTTCAATTGTAAAATCGCTATCGACTATAATTTTTAAATATTTTTCTTATCATGAGGATAATATTAATTCTACATAAAGACATAGCCCTAAAGGTTACTAAGGTCTACCCTAAGCTGTTGCTCATTCTTCATGCTAGCCTGATTTGCCGAGTATTTGTAAGTACAGTTTGATCCTTATTTTCTTTAAAATTCTTACGAAAGAAGGGGACATCTGTTCCAAAAAAGCTATCGACTATAATTTTTAAATGTTTTTTTATTAATACAAATGACACAAATGCAGTGATATAATAAATTCCCTATGGTTACTAAGGTCTGGCTTAAGCTCGATTTGAATCTTCATTCTGTTTGAAGGGACATCGCTGCGCGACCGCCAGTGATCTGTCTTGTAATTCTACAGTCTTTGATCGAGGTCAATAAAACAAGTTCATATGCATACGTCACCATGGATCCCATTGTTCATAAGCGTGATACAAATCTCGGACAGTGCGCAGGAAAATAGGCGCGATAGTCTACGCACTGCATAGCATGATGATTGGTCAAGTATTTCTAGGTCACTACGCGATGACGTAGAGAAGTAGTCCACGGGAGCTTCAAAAATCGGTTCACTCCGCCATGTTGCCCATGTACAAAGTCTATGGGACACGTGACTTGCGCGCGTTAAGTGAGCCTTCTAGTTATAAACGGGTTGGTTTGTTTATTCATACTTCTATGGGCAAGGCCAACTTATCGCGCGCAAGTCACGTGTCCCATAGACTTTCTACATGGGCAAGATGGCGGAGTGACGCGCTTTTTGAAGCTTCTGAAAACTACTTCTCTACGTCATCGCATAGTGACCTAGAAAGACTTGACCAATCATCATGCTATGAAGTGCGTAGACTATCGCGCCTATTTTCCTGCGCACTGTCCTAGATTTTATCACGCTTATGAGAACAATGGGATCCATGGTGACGTATGCATATGAACTTGTTTTATTGACCTCGATCCGGTGACGACGCGTATGAACTACTCTGTGATTGGTTTATGTAGTTCCCAAGTATCCCACAATGCAACGTAGAGAAGTAGTGGTTCCGGTGACCAAAAATCGCGGTCACTCTGGCAGAGTGACACCCCCTGGTTTATTGGCTGTCTTGGCGTTCTTCTTCCTCTGACCTAGATTAGTGTTAGTTTTTACTAACAAGGGCAATCACGTGACTAGAACGTGTGCGCCATAGAGTACTGCACAAATTTGTTCGCGTGTGCATTTTGCTAAAACACATTATCTATGGGACGAGCGCGTAACGAACGTTTAGAGTTAGTTTTTACTAACAAGCCCGGTCACGTGATTGTGCGTGTTGTCCAAAACTATCGTTTGTCAAATTCAATGGTAAAACGATCTTATGAGGGATATAATAAAGTTTATAAATCAAGACTATCGTTAGCCCATTTCCAAATTGCCAAATTACTGGGCACTTACGATTTATCCTGTCGTTTATTTCGTACCTGCTTTAGGATAAGTGACGATCTAGTAATCAACTGGTCCCGTCTCTATCCCCCCCCCCCCCCCAAAAAAAAACAATCAAACTAGTGGTGTGAGATTATGTAAGAAACTTACGACGAAACCTATAATTATATCATTAATTGTACAAATTGCTTGGTTTATTTCGTACCTGCTTTGGGGTTAGATATCTGTAGATATAACTATGTAGATATCATCCGGTCTCGTTACCAACTTCAAAAGAGAATCCACCTTGACGTCCCCCATGATATTGGGCATGACGAGGTCTGCACGACGCATGCCGAGACCTCCGGTTTTAACAAATTGGCACTTACGATTAAGCCTATTGAACAGTATTATCCACCACGTTTATTGATAATTATTTTAGTTAATTTCGTACCTGATTTAGGGTAAGTGAGGATGTAGATATCATCTGGTCTAGTCTCCAACTTCAAAAGAGAATCCAACTTGACGTCCCCCATGATCTTAGGCATGACGATGCCTCGCCGCTCGTAGCAGGTCTCCACGACGCAGGCCGGGACCTTCACCGAGAAGCCATCTGTTGATCCGTTTGCTAAAAGCAATGATATAGGATTTTTCATTTCATGTATTTAATGTTTAAAGGGATCTAGTAACATTGTCCAAATCCACAAATCTTCATCAGAAATATTGTGGTTCCCTATGATACCATTACCTCCGCCCAACGAAGTTGGAGGAGGTTTTTCGATCCCGTTTGTCTGTTAGTGTGTTCAGTGTGTTTGTGTGTTATGCGCATGCATGCACCATGCATGCAGTTCAGTTATGC